>KZ651050.1:1152165-1167776 GCA_001010745.2 Gerris buenoi | reverse complement strand
AAAAAAAAAAAAAAACACTACTTTTAAATCAAAACTAGAAAACTCTAACTTAGAAAAAAATAAATATAATTTAAAAAGTTTAAAAGATTCAAATAAAATATAAAATATGTATAGCATAATATATAAGTGTGGGTAAGTGTGATAAAGAATGTAAAGAAAAATTGGATCATTTGTTTATTTACGAGTGTAATGTTAAGAAGATAATAGAGCGTTTATAGATTAAATATGGTAAAAAAAAAAAAAAAAAAATGTTGTTATCACTATTATTATTGTCGATTGGTGTACTCTCCTTCTACGACTCAAAGAGGCATCTCTTTAAAGTAGAAGGAGATCAATAATTTCTTAATGTTTGTAAAATATTAATTGCTTAATAAATGATCATTAAAAAAAAACAAAAAAAAAAACATGCTATCTATTTACAAAAACACACTTTATTCTTTTGGAAATGTTACATAATATAATTTCTTACCCCAAATCGAAAAATCTTTAAGGTTACGTTTTTATTTTGATTTATTATTTGTAAAAAAATCAATTAACTTATATTTAATACAAGGATATTAAAATAATTACATGCTCATGAGCTTTTTTTTAATAATTATTTATTCTAATGATGAGTTAGTAAGTTCCTTGAGTTTTGCCCAGTTGTTAGAGGTTAAATAAAGTTAAATACTTACATTTCTTTAATTTACTATATTTGTAATTTTTTATTTTATATAAACTCAACTTTCTTTTTATTTTATACTTTTTAATTGTATGGGAAAGAGTAAAGCGTAACATTTTTTTTTGTAATTCAGGAAAAAAATTATATTTAGTTATAGGTCAAACTCTGTTTTATCAGTAATTTATATATTTCTTAACTAAATTAAAGCTGTACAATTTATTTATACTCATTTTGAGTTTAACAGTTTTGTAACTCAATAAAAATGGTATCTATCAAATAATTTTTTTTGAAGTGTGTCAATAACGAAGGTTTGTTAGTAAGAATGTTTCTAGAATAGTTCTAAAAGAGAGGAATGTTCAGTGAAAGATAACTTATAAGTGTAATGTTAGGGCAACAGGGATATTGCAGAATGGGTTGACTTGTGCTGCTACCTGGGTGCCGACGGATAAAGTACTAGATAAAATTTCTACCGTTTTTAAGGCCTCATCAAATTCAGAGTTCCGCAAAATCTCCAATGAAATACTCAATCGTGTATATTACTGTAGGCACTAATTTTGAGCTTAAAAGATATGGAAAAATCAATGTAAAATCAGTGACCGACTTTACCCAATGACCCTTTTCCTGGATGTGACCCTTCAAATCCAGTATAAAGGAAAAGAGTAGACGGTAATATTTATTATATTTTACTACCATGTTACAAATTTTTAAATTTTCAGTTAGGTAAAAAGATGTTTTCAAATGTCAAAATCACCAATAGTTGCATATAGAAAATAAAAATAGTGGCAAAATTAAAAAAATCGGTCCGAGACAACTCAGACAAACTTTCTCATATAAGAGTTCATAATTACTTAAGCCAGTTTTTTCCATCTATTAGTTTTCATAACTGGATTTATTTGTTATTGAATTTTTCATCGCAAATTATCATAAAAATAACTTCTCCTCTCTGGGGAATAGAACCCGGCCACTCTCTGTCCGCGTTTAAAGCTATTTTCTCAGGATCTAGATTTTACGCGGAAATGTGGCTTATATTGTTAGATTCGTCTTTAAACGGACTACATTTTAGAATTTTTTAATCAAAATCGTCGGAACCGTTTTCGAAAAATAATTTTTTTTCACGTTTTTTTCAGAGTTTTAGGGGGGTAGCGCCCTCAAATTTGGAGCTAAAATTCGGTTCTAGATGTTGCCTTCTGATTTTTCAGAACATATATGCCAAATTTCGTTAAAATCGACCCAGTAATTTAGGCTCCAGGCGTCTGCACAGACATTTTTTAAAAACCACTTTTTTGGACTCAGGGGACCTTAAAACGAGTAAATCCTTCAAAATCTCAAAATTGAATTTTCGCGCCATCACAATACTAATACTTTCTCTTTATATGAGAAAGTAAAAAAAAAAAAATAAATAAATAAATGAAATAACTGAAGTAACAATGAATCTGTAAAGCTGTTCACAGTTTATATAAGATATAAAGATACATTCAAAGTTAAAGTTGCATTAAATTTTTTAAAAATGTAATGCAACTGACTGGTTACCCGAATCATATCTTTCAGAAAGCGAATAAAAATTAGTATTTTTTTATTATAACATTAATTTGTTTCATTTTCAATTCTTTTTAGGGTCCGTAGGCAAAAGCCAAGGACCCTTATATTTTCGCGCGTGTGTCTGTCTGCCTGTCGTCTGTCGTCTGTACAGACAGCTGGAGCCTAAACTACTGGGCTGATTTTGCTGAATTTTGGTGATATATATATTACATGAGGCAAAATCAAGAAATGAATTTTAGCTGCAAATTTGGGGGGCGCTACCCCCCCAAAACTCAGAAAAATATATCTCGGAATCGGTTTCGACGGTTTTGATTAAACAATTCTACAATATAGTCCATTTAAATACGAAGCCGTTTACCCGGGTAAAATTTCCTAAGGCTAAACTTAAAACGCGGATGAGGAGAGTCCGAGTTCGATTCCCCGCCCGGGAGAATTGTTTTTATGTTGAAATTTGATGTATGTTCAATAATAATTAAATGTACATACGAAAACTATTAAATGGAAAACACAAAAAAATAAAAAAGTAAAATCATTAAGGTAGTTTAACATTGGCAGTTTAACAACTGTAGTTTATCAAACAGCAACCCCAAAAATTTTGAGAAATATTTGGAGCAATGAGAGATGAGATGAGGGATTGTTAGGTGGATTGTTGGCCAAAATTAACAGGTCATTTAGAAATTATTAAAAGGAAGCAAATACTCAAAATTAGCCCTAAACCGAAATATTCGGACCTTTGTCCCTAAAAAGTGTGGACCTTTGTCCCTAAAAAGTGCGGACCTTTGTCCCTACCTACCGTATAGCCTTTTAAAGGGCCCCATACACGGTCAAAATGTTTGCGCAAACATTTCGACCGTGTATGGGGCTGCTTAATGTTAGTGCAAACATGATGTTTGGCGTGTATGGCCTAAACTTTCCCTACATCAGGTTTGCGCAAAATTTTTGACCGTGTATGGGTTCTTTAAGGGGGCCTTAAGGTTGTTACGCTTTATTATCTTTTTATCAATAATAAATTATTTCAATAAGCTATTATGGTGTTAAAATTCAGCAGATATCACTATGTACAAGTTTTGAAAGAGTTTGTTGTAATTTTGCGATATTCTTTTCTTTCCTCATTATACAAAAAATCAATTTTAAAATAATAATATACTTTAAATATAAATTAATTTAATATTTTTATTATCCTTATCTCGTTAATTCGATATGAATATTTTAGAATTAGTAAATAAATACGATGGACTCTATGAATGTGTGATGGAAGTATTTCTGTTTACATAAAGAGAGATATCATTGTTGATAATGCTACTGCTAGAGGGAAAAGGTTGTTAGTTCGGCCAAGTGAATCATTGAAAGGGTATTATCAGATGTCGGGTCTGCCGTTATTTAGTTATCAGTCGCATCTTTTTCTTTGATAGTTCAGTTCGTTTAATTCGTGGGCCATCTTTTTTTAAAAATTATACGTTAATTCCGTGTGTGCATTTTAATGGATTATTATTTAATTTAAGGTAATTATTTTAAAAGTATAAATCATACATTTCTAATGAGTATTTGTGGAATACGCATAAAAAACACTATATTGTGGTTTATTTCAAAACCAAAATTACTAATACATATTTAATATTATAGGATTAGCATCGACCAAAGTTGTTTCAGCTAGAAACAATTAGTTAATACTAAATTTAAGCCATTCCGGAATACTTACAGTTAACGTAACTCAAAGTCATAAATTACTTAGTGAGGTTTACTGTAAAATCTCAGTTATTTGACAGTAGTTACTAATATTGTTAATATATATCCAGAAAAAGTGACATCTTTTAAGATTTTCAAGAAATCCCAAAAATCTGCAGGTGTATTACAATCAACTTCAATAAATCGCGTGATGACAGTCTCTTCGAAAGTTTAGATGGAATGTTAACATGAGATTATAGAGTGTATTTTCTTTAGTATTAGATATTGTAATATTGAGTCAAAAAACCATAGGGAAGTACTAGCGTTCAAGTACTTTTTAGGGTTTTGTAGATGATTGAGCATACCCGTTATGTAATTATGATTTTTTTTTCCTTTGATCTCAAGAGTCCTGGGTTCGATTCCCGGGGGATCACAATGTTTTTTATCGGTAATAATGACAAGATAATTTTTCAGGAAATTCCCATCGCCCCACAATATGGGTTTTAGGACCAGCTATAGTGGTTGGGGCAGGGGGGATGTTTTTGGGTATATTTTGGGATACAGTCCCGGAATTTTCATCGCCCTACAATAATATAATATTAGCATCAATTATTTCGAAATTTTAGCACCAGCCGTAATAAAGTGGTTGGGGGGGGGGAATTTTTTTGGGTATATTTTGATTTTTTTCCCCTATAAGGAANAGAACATATGTTTCTCAACGTTATCCGCCCCAGCGTTCACGCGCAGCGCTCGCGTAAACGTAAGCTCTTGATGTCTGTAAGGTATAGGACTGCACTACTGCACTATAGTACGTATAGAAAGTATAAAATACCTTTGTGGTCGGTATATTAAAGTTAGCTTTGATATACGTACGTTATAAGTATTGTCCCCGATATTGCATCTACGTTTATTATTCTCTCTTTGAATAAACGTCTGTGATTTTCATTTCCTAGTAGGTTTGATTGCCTCGTTGCACTTTGATTTGATCGACGCGTCGTATGTTTACTCGTCTTAAACAAACGTTAACAATCGAGTTTAGCATTCGTGTACTTTGCATGTAGTAATAAGTATAAATATTACGTAAGGGTGTCTAGTGATAAAGCTAGTAATGAGTATATTTCAAAAATATAAAAATATTTAAAATAATTATTTCTTATTGTATTTATAATTCAAAATATACCAACCCCCCTAAACTACACTATTACGGCTATTTGATTTTTTTTTTTTAAATATTTCACGATACTACCCTAAGGCAGTATTTTCAGAAAAATTGGCTAATTAAAAATATTGTGACCCCCCGGGGGATCGAAGCAGGAGCAGGAGCCTCTTCCTCTAGTAACTCTAGAAATATATCCCGCTGTTAGTAGAAATATGCAAAATATGACATCTGCTGGGTCATACAAAAATAACAATATTAATTTGATCTGATTAACTGGTAATCCAATATGAAGGGTAATTTATGTCACGCGATTTTTTTTTTTTTTTGAAAATTTGAGTGGGGTATCTAATGAAATGTATTAAAGAGTAGATTACAAAAATATAGGTATATTTGTTTTGTTTCCATGCCATTTTGTCAAAAAGCTTCAATATTTTGCTTTCATAATTCTTCATGTTATAAGCAATATTAATGAGTGTTTTTTCAATGGGTTGGTTGTCTTAATTTTGTCTTAATTAATTTTGATTCTGCACTTCTTAAACCAAGTTTCCAGAAGTAAGAGGTGCACCTGAACTTGATCAGTGTTTTAAAACAAAACAAAGAAATATTTAAAAACAGCTGATTGCGAGTCATGTTTGAAATAAACAGTGTTGCCAACTTAAATCTAAGTAAAATCCGTTTAAACGCAGTTATTTTACTAGAGTTTAGTTGGCTGCATTGAATTTACAGGGAGTTATTGGCTCGGCCAGGCAGTTAATAACGCTAACTCCCTAAAAACCAGGCAGTTGTGAATGTAAACTTCTTCTCCCGTCTGGAGGTAAAGAAAATGTATGTTTGTCCGATGACACTAAACTCTTACCCTTAGTCCTCGGAGGTTTCTCAGTTCCGGAGGAGGTTTTCAGTAGGGATGGTCAAATTATTTTTTTAATCGATTATTCCTAATCGAATTATTTTTTTAATCGATTATTCCTAATCGAATTATATTTAATAATTCGATTATTAAAATCGACATTAATCTTGATTTGATGAAATTAATCGATTAAAATCAAATCAATTCATTTTTCATCAATTTTTATTTATTTTATTTGATTATAATGTTTTATAATGTAACTTTATCTTAATCATTAATTAACTAGCGATAAAAAAAAAATATAAATGCAACATTAAAAAAAAAAAAGTTTAATTTAATGATTTTAAAGCAATTAGATGCAGAGGTGGTTTTATAATGTAATCTTGGTAATGAACCATTGGTAATAGTAACAACCCGTGGGTTGTTTTTTTTTAAATATAAATAAGGATTATTTATATTTAATTATTAAAAACATTATACATTTAAATATATTAATTAACATTTTTAATATACATTTTTTGTTTCAGGCCAGAGAAAATTTGCTGTTTTAGAAGTTCTAAATCAGACAGTCTGCAGTAAGTACTGTAAGTATAAAAACAGCAATTATAATTTAAGTAATGTATTAGCAGTAATTTTTCATATACGTAATTTTAAACCATTTGAGGATAGAATCAGTGTGTCACTGTCACTGTGTCCGAACGTGTGTAGGCAACTGATAATGTTATTTTTGTGTAACACAACTAATAGTCGTGTTGAAGATGCCCTCTCCTGTTTATCTACTAGACAGGATTAAAATCATTGAACACAATTAAAGTCATAGAGTATTTTTTAACTATTAACTTTTACCTATTGATAATAAAGAAATATGTATTGTACTCTGGAGTCTGGGGACCTTGAATTGCAAATCCATCAAAACCTCAAAATCTAATTTTCACGCTGTCACAATACTTTCTCTTTACCTACACAATGTATGTGAGAATATTTAAGATATATAATTTTTAGCGTTTTAAGAACAAGCAGGAATTTTTATAAAGGATACATTTTTGGAACGAAGTTCCTTATGGCACGTTCTGGAGCCCGGGAGTGAATCCGAAAAAACTACCAAAATCTCTGTCACGCAAAAAGCGTCACGAAATCTACCAATGACGATACTTGAGTAAAAGATTACCAAGTTAGTTGAAATTTAGAACATATGTTTCTCAACGTTATCCGCCCCAGCGTTCACGCGCAGCGCTCGCGTAAACGTAAGCTCTTGATGTCTGTAAGGTATAGGACTGCACTACTGCACTATAGTACGTATAGAAAGTATAAAATACCTTTGTGGTCGGTATATTAAAGTTAGCTTTGATATACGTACGTTATAAGTATTGTCCCCGATATTGCATCTACGTTTATTATTCTCTCTTTGAATAAACGTCTGTGATTTTCATTTCCTAGTAGGTTTGATTGCCTCGTTGCACTTTGATTTGATCGACGCGTCGTATGTTTACTCGTCTTAAACAAACGTTAACAATCGAGTTTAGCATTCGTGTACTTTGCATGTAGTAATAAGTATAAATATTACGTAAGTATTCTTATATTCAAATAACTCCTTGTTGCATTACTTATTTGAACGATTCGTTTATTTCCGTTCTATCTTCATCCTGGTAGGGTTTCTCATCTTAGATTTAATTTAATTTTCAATTTTCCATTTATTGTATTCTGCTCCTCCAGCTCTACTTCTTGTCTCTTGAATATTCACTCCGCTAGAACGACGTTTCGATAAAATAACGTCGTTAAAAGAACTACTTAGAACAGTGTCCTGAGTAAAGTGGTTTTATACGACTAGTTTGACTTAGAGAACTAAATAATAATTTGAATTTATACTCCCGAAATGGGTGGGCATTGCAATTCTTGTAACAGGTAGTATTATTATAAATATTATGTCACGGCCAAAGGCCAATTTGAAGACAGTGTTACTAATTTATTAATAAATGTAATTGTTATAAATATTTGTTAAAATAATTAAGATGTTATCAAGATATGTAATAACTTATGTTCTATTTATATGCCTCTTCAATAAATGGCAATTAATAGAATGATTGATATAATAATATATAAAGTTAAATTTCCATCGATCCGACGCTAATAATTATATGAAAATAAAACATAAGACGAAGATACACATGCCCGTAGCTTGAACAAAAACATGCCAGCTACTTGCACGTGTTTATGTAAAATGGCATGCCTGTAGCTGGCAAGCTAGCAGGTAAAAACTTAATAAAAATCCTCAGCTTGCCAGTTACTGGCAAATATACTCTTTTGACATGCAAGCCATCCCCAATTTGACGTCATGTGTATGTATCTCGGCCTTAATTTTTTTTTAATGCCTGTAATAATACAGTTGCATTTTTTTTAACTCAGTCTAAACTGAGATTTAAAATTATATACTAGGCAAAATGTTAGGCAACGACCAATTACCTCACTAGAATAAATTTTTACAAAAAAATTATTTAAAATACAAGGGTAAGTTTTACTAAAATAATAATAACGGCGTGCCCTTGAGATTACCCTAAAAAGGTATATTTTAAAATATACAATTACAACCCCAATTTGTACTTTCTCAAATTGTGAACATATATGAAGAGAATGTATTGTGATACGGTGCGATAATTCGATCAGGATTGATAGATTTACACGTTTTGGTGCCCCCTGTCCAATAAAAGAGTTTTTAAAAAATGTCTGTTATCAGGCCACACTAAACTATAGGACCGATTATGATAAAAATTTATGTACATTTGTAGAGCAATCATACACCGAAGAGAAATCGAGCGATAAATTTTAGAAGCTATAAATTTAGAGGACTCTGCTCTCCAAAAATTCTCAAATTTTGTCTTATAAAAATGGAACAATCACCTGTTAAAATCTTTTTAAATGTGATTAAATTAGATATAGTTTTATTAAAATTCATAAACACCATGCGTACCTATAAGGAAGTTTTGTTCGAGTTTTTCGAACTTAAACTTTTTAGTACGACCGAGTATACAAAATCACCTGACAAACACTTTTTAAATGTGATTAAATCCGGGTTCACACGATCCAAGTATACTTGGACCAAGTCAGCTTTGACTCTACTTTGACGCTATTTTGATCGTGTAAACAGTGCGTCAAAGTCAACTTGGACATACATGTTGAGTTGGATGCATTCCATATAAATATACTTTGATAAAAAATAAACTTCCAAAAACACCTGACAAATGATGTGAACGAGCTGTCAAAATATGACAAGCGTCAGGTTAAGCTGGGTTTTGCTAACCAGCAGGTGATATAACATCACTGTTTTAAAACTTAATAAGTACAATTTAACTGGAAAGTTCTAGAGGGGAAAAAAAAATCACGCAATCTATCTTAACCTCTACTTTATTGTATATCAAAATTCCACTACTTGGACCAAGTAATTTGATCGTGTAAACATTGCATTAAAATTCCACAAACACTTGGACCAAGTGGATTTGATTAAGATCAAAGTGACATAGTCCAAGTATACATGAATCGTGTAAACTCGGCTTAAATTAGATTCACCAAATTCAAATTCAGAATCACCATAGGTTTGTTCCACCCACACTTCAAACTGGTTTGGAACTGTCCGACGCATGCACAACGGACCCCAATTGATCGTTTTTCTCTAATGCGCGTGCGTCGTACAGTTTGAAGTGTTGTTGGAACAAACCTTATGTGTGTAAGAGTTTTTCGTACTGAAACTTTATAGTACGTTCGTGCGGCAGAAAAATGAAACCATATATTAAAATACCTAACTCTATAAATAAAAAATATTCATTTTCTTAATAAGAATTGGTAAATTAATTTATTCTTGTAACACATTATCAATATGATTAGCCATAAAGTCATTATTTTATTCATTGATTACAGTATGATTTTTGTAAATACATAAATTATGCAAGTTTTAGCTTTTTATGTAGTCGCGACTGTGTCAAATGTAGGTTATAAGATATATCAATTAATTAATTATTATTAGTTAATTATATAATTATGTAATGACAGATTATTGCATTGTTATCGGGTAAAAATAATTACGTAATGACAGATTATTGCATTGTTATCGGGTACAAATAATTACGTAATCACAGATTATCGCATTGTTATCGGGTAAAAATAATTACGTATAACAGATTATTGTATTGTTATCGGGTATAATAAGTAATAAGTAATTTGTGCTAGTTTCAGCTTTCTAGGTAGTCGGGAAGTGGTTGATATTTAGATTAATTTGAAAACATACAAAAACCGAACAAATTAATTACTTAATTAATTATCTAAAAAAACAAAACAAGTAACCATGATATGCGGGATTGCTCATAATAAGTTAAAATTATGCTAGAGGCATGTTTATCGTAAAGTTTTATCCTGAGTTCTTTCTTTTTTATTTAAATTATTTAGAAATGCTCGGCTGTAATATACCATGGGACTACACACAAATTAGGTATGTAACAATCAGGTGCATTTTAATAAAGTATGTTTGTACAATGTAGTTAATTGGTTTGAGGAACGAGGTTACCCTTAATGAGTGATTTTGACATTTTCCGCTCTATTTTACCGTAAATAAAATATTTATTATATTTCTTAAATCACGATATTTTCCAGTTTTGTTTAAATAAAATTTAATTACTTCATTGAAGAACAGTAAAATTACAGGTGTTTTATTTCTAACGGTTTGGGAGATATTGGCATTTTAGTGTTTTTTATAACTGAATTCTTTGGGCAATTGTATCCGTCCAGTTGATCGTATCCAAACAATTCTTGCGTTAAAATTCGCAGCTTGTAGACTACTTTTGAATAAATATTGGCATGATTACCAAATATTGAGTATAAGCACCAAAAAATGAAACATAAAAAGATTCATATTAAAATTTTGGCTTTTTTCGATTTGGTTATTTATGCTATAAAATTAATCTTATGGAGTTACGAATAACAGAGCGAATATTGACACCACAAACATTTCATGGAAGTCATGTGTGGAATTTTACACCGGTACTTTAGACCAAAAATAAAATATTGATAAACTTTGAAAATCACTATGTTTATTAATGAGACAAAACAATTTTAGAACTACTGTATACACTAGTTATTTCCAAGTTATTATTATGTAGAATATTTAAGTCTATGATCAATTGAAAATATAAAGTTCGTAGAAAGCGTCGCAAATTAAACTTATCAAAAGGTATTTGAGACCTTAACAAATTCTCTTTTAGCGAGTGTTCGAAGAAAATTAAGCTATTGCAATGGCTTCAAAATTTTTGTAATGAGAATTTTTAAAAATTTTCTCCATGAAAATCCGTTTCAGACCATTCTGAATCGATTCCTAAAATTTAACACTTTTTATGTATGTATATTATATGTGCGTATATGTATGTGTCACTCCAGACGATATAACCCCTTAGGATTCACTTAAAAAATTCAAACAAATTTTAAAATGTCAATAATATCAAAAGAAAGGATGAGTTCGTTGGCTAGAATTTTTGGAGTTGAATTAGGGGTCACATTTTGACAATTTAGGGTCAAAAATAGCATAAAAACATGTTTTTTTCAATTTTACCCCCTCTTATATGAAAATATGATAATAGAGTACATAATAACAATTACTGTACTCTTAAAGAGCTTTCCAAAGACATGCATCTTGAAGGGTAAACACTATTTTGGCTTTTGTACCCCGTAACCCTGGTACCAATTTTTTTTCACCCATTCAAATTCTAAACCAAAATTTTCCTATATGATCATAAGCCAATAATACGCAGATTTCTTTGAAAATTCGCTCATTAAGTCATGGTGCATGACAGGACTTTTTTTAAAAAATTAGTCATACAAAAAGTCACTCAATTGAACTATTCTAGTATAATATTGGATATATTCTAATAATGGCTTAAAAAAAAACCTTAATTCATTTTAATAACCTTTAGTTATTTATAAGAAAACTTCATCTTCATAAGAATCACTTACGTTTTCCAACTCGTAGACTTTTTTTAGTATTCCTACTAAATGATTTTTAACCAAACCAGAAGGCTAACATCAGTTTTCTATTTTCTTCATTTGATCCCATATAATGTTAATGATTTTTTTTCTTTCTTGTAGAAAATGTGTAGAAACCAGGTGCAATGAGTAACTTCCCTACCTGTAAACTAGGTTAGAAAGATCAATTTTTCTCCTTGCTAGAGGTAAAAATAATTGGTTTTAACTTTTCAGATTTTCAAGTCAGTTTGGGGTCAATATCCGACAAAACGCAAAAAATCTCTAGTTTACAGTCTATAAGATTAGAGTTGGCACAATCGAAGGCGGGAAACAACAAACGTGGAGTTAGTTTTGGGGTTATAAAAAGGGAAAATCAGTGTTGGCATGTTATATTTTTTTTGTGGAACAGGGGTAGAGTAGAGCATTTTTTTCTGAAGTTACATTCAACATGGGGGACCAATAAAATCGTTTCCCTCAAAATTTTCTCGCCTTTTGATTGTGCCAACTCTAACCTTACAGACTGTAGGTGGTCTAGAAGTAACCAAACATTTGGATTTGAGTCTGTGGGTTTTGATAATATAGTGGTTCAACCTATTTTTTTTTAATTTTATTTTTTATAAAATTATTTATAACTTTAGTTCTACTTAATATTTTTCCAGTGAAACCAGCAATATGCACAACATGTTCGCACTCACCTCTGAAAAAAAAAAAAAAAAAAAAAAAAATCCATTTCATTTAGCCATTTTTATGCCTAGAAGTCGGACTGGTGGCGACAGACATACACACATACAAGAAAAAAGTTAAGGCCAGATTCGGTTTTAGGAATATAATGCAAAAGTATCCAATAATTTTTCAATTCTGACAAATGTACAAACAGCACTTTAATATTATATTAAAGTGCAAAAAAACAACTTTAAAAACTTTAGACTGCTTTTATTTTTTTGCAATTGAAGTCTTAAGACCCTAAGCTAAGCTCATAATGGTAGGATTTTCACTTCTTTCCCCTGACGTTTTATTTTGCACTCTTTCGTCGTTGATAATCTTTAAAATACAACAGTCTTAAAATATTAATAAATATTATTAAATCCCTTTTCCTATTTTAAACTAAATTCCACGTAGTTAACAATGCTTTTAGAATAATGGATTTTAGGAAAAGGGCGGGCATAATCACTAGACTGAGGTTTGCTGAATGACTTAAAAAAATAATCATTTTAAAATGTATTATGCATACAATAAATTAGGCTACACAACAAAGTGTATCCCAAGTACAGTAAGATTATCTAACGTTTTGACTTTTGACAGCGCGAGAAAATCCGAAAAATTGGGGTGGGGAGCCAATGAGAAGTCAGGATGTTGAATTCTAGAAGGTCGGGCCAACTAGGCAAACAAAAATGTCGTTGGCAGGGAGGGGGGGGGATGGCACTTTAGGTAACCGTTCAAAAAGACTTTATAACCTTCTCCGCTGGAAGAATCTTGGCATGCATTTGTTGCTCCTTGCTTAAACACTCTCTTGTGTTATTCCATTCCTTTTTCATACTAAATTATTTTTTTCAAATTATGTAGTTAATTCATAAAGTTTAAATTATCGACCGTGTGAGAAGCAAGTAATATTTAATTCTTCTTGCGATTTATCCTTAAAAAATAGATTATGGCATAACTTGGCGATGTAATTGGTTTAATTGGTTAAACTAACTCAGATTTATTTTATTTTATTTATTTTTATTTTTTTTTGTATGGAATCTCATCTTTACATCTACATAAAAGGACAATGTTGGTCTACTTGAATGGAATATAATTGGCTTTATTGTTAAGTTGTCAACAATTGATAATTATTATAACTTTAATTTACGCCCAACGGCCAAAAATATAATTCGTTAGAAGTAATGGCAGTAATACATAATATAAAAATCCGTGATCTGTGTATGGTGAACTATTTTTTCCTACTCAAAGAGTAGTTTTAAACATTTATATTCTATAAGATTTCATATCCGATATTACATTTAGATACACTCTTTAGATAAAACGTCCAAACAAATTCGTAATAATATGTGTGATAATATATGTGAAAGTGTATGGTCGAAATACATTATAAAGATCGCGGACCGAAAAGGGAGTAAAATAAATTATTTTGTTTACACACAAATAATGCCGCCCCACCCCCTTTCCAGCCCTAGTGGATTTATGTCTTCCCTCGCATAGTTAGTTTTTTATTTGTCTCCTAATCTTGTAAACTAAATGCAACTCTCCGACTTTTTATAAAGCCAAAACTATCTCAAATCATTTAATCTTGTAAACTAAATGCAACTCTCCGACTATTTATAAAGCCAAAACTATCTCAAATCATTTAATCTTGTAAACTAAATGCAACTCTCCGACTATTTAGAAAGCCAAAACTATCTCAAATCATTTAATACTAGCTACAATACAATAATCAGTCATTAGTTAATTCATTTGCTAACTAATAATTATTAATAAGTTAATCAAATTTTATAGCCTAAATTTGACTCACTTCCGAATTTGGCAGGAATTATCCTTGAAGTCGTTACAAGCGTACACAGGGTTAGAGTAGTGCTCCATGAGCAGCATAAAACTTATAATTGGCATTCGCAACCAGTTAGTAGCCACTTCACGTAAGCAGCTTTATATAATCTGTAATATGGAGATGCTAGGTGAACAATGAACACCGAGCGGGGAGGCCCAGTCCGGGAATTAGATATATGGCCGCGGCCACCTATCCAAGATGTTACCGATGCTATTTAACATAATTGATAGGATAGACCACGTTCCTAAATCGAAGCTACTAAGGCCTCCAGGGATTTGAATTATTACCGGGTATACCAGTAAATGGTATGCAGCATGTAGGTATATCTATCAGTATATATGGTATACGTATACAGCATGTAGGTATATCAGTAAATGGTATACAGCATGTAGGTATATCAATAAATGCTATACTGGCCGGATCGTGGATTGCACCCTGGTCTGTGGTTGTGACCACGTTCAATGCTGCTAAATTTTATTAAAAGGAGACTTCTTTTCCATCAAAACTATTTAAGTAATTAACACACGTTAATACCAATTTCATGATTTTTGAGCCAGAATGGTCCCCCCCCCCCGGTTGAGAAATACATAATGGTCTGGTTTCAAGATTCACAACTTAGAATTACTTCTTTCATTTATTAGTTCTATTGTTCTAATCGAAATTAATACATTTTTCGAGATCGTAGAGTTTGCATTGTTAAGCAATCTACTGTTTAAAAACTCTATTATCAATAAACCTATTTTAGGATTATCACGCTACAGTGCCTTGTAGCGTGATAATCTTAAAATACGAGTTTTATATTTCATTGGAATTAAGCTTACAATTCGTTGTTTTAGAGGAAATGACTTCAGAATAATAATGCAAGGAGTTAGAAAGGTATTTGTGGGTGATATGGGAAGCTGTCAGTATTATTTTCTCCGTTAATTAAAACTTCCAAAGTGATTCCTCGTAAAAAACCTATTTTGTTTTCAGACCGTAGATAGTTTTCATTTCCAACTCCAGTTATTAAAAGTAGAAAACTAATTAATAAAATTTCCCGAAGCGCCGCCGAGCCAATGGAAAATAAAAAAACTTAAATGTTTATATTATTATTATTAAGGTATTATATATCAGTGCTGCGCCCCTGATGGAATAGCAGCACAATTTTCACTTATTAAAAAAGCGTACAAACAGCATTCCATTCACGGCATATATATAT
>KZ651050.1:1028564-1042692 GCA_001010745.2 Gerris buenoi | reverse complement strand
TCATAAGTTTTCTAGTTGTCCCTTTTTTTATATCAATAATTAAAATGTTGGGTCGATAAGGGTGTAATAAAAGCGAAGATTATTTCATAAAGGCTATATTTCGCCCCCCTCCGGGGCATAATCATGCCTAATCATAATAAGATAGGTTCACATATAGTCCAACTAAGTTGGGGTCGTCAATTCATAAATTAAAATTTTTATGATTCTTTAATCTTTACTTCCGTATAACATCATAAACATTTAAAACTTAAAACTAATAACATTAACATACATTTAAAACATGGTAACATATAAAAACTAAAAATCTGGTAACATAACTTGAAGTAACCAAGATGGAACCTTCGTCTATATCCAACAAAATTTATAAAGCAACAATTTATTGCTTTATAAAATAAATTATATAATAACTCATAACAATAAAATAATTACAAAATTCAACTATAATTTTTAATACATTTTTAATATAAAAAAAAATGTTGGATATAGACGAAGGTTCCATCTTGGTTACTTCAAGTTATGTTACCAGATTTTTAGTTTTTATATGTTACCATGTTTTAAATGTATGATTAGTTTTAAATGTTTTGATGTTATACGGAAGTAAAGAATCATAAAAATTTCCATTTATGAATTGACGACCCAACTCAGTTGGACTATATGTGAACCTATCTTATTATGATTAGATTTATTGTATGTTATACGTTATTCCATAAAAAAAAAGTTATCATTGAAGTGTAAAAACCTTGTTCTTATGATGTTTTAGGCATGATTATGCCCCGGAGGGGGGCGAAATTTAGCCTTTATGAAATAATCTTCGCTTTTATTAAAACCTTATCGACCCAACATTTTAATTATTGATATAAAAAAAGGGACAACTAGAAAACTTATTGAAATATTTATAGATATGAAGTGTGGTTGGGAAGGTGCATAATATTGTGTAACAAACCGCATTTTACACTCTTAATAAAGCCAATACAATTTCCACGTGTTCCTGGGTTCTCCCGTTGAATGAATCGAACTAAATTTAATTGTCACGCTAAAACGATATAAAAATGTAATTGAAACAGCTTTTATTCATCTATGTTTGTGTTTTAAATTTAAAGAGGAATTTAATGATTGGATTGTGCTAAGCTGGTGCAGCAGATCGATATGGTTTTGTGGTTTTGGTTGTGAATTTGGAATAATAGATTTTGGGTTGAAGTGCTTGTGAAAGGTCTTGTTGCTAACGAACCTAGTGTATTCTGGTACGTGGGAGATGTGAAACATTACGAATTAACGCTAATTATCTGAAGTTCACAAAATCCATTATTTATTATACGCTTCCAATTACTACGTTAGACCCGAATCCGAATATCGATTACACAAATCTCTTCGAATCCTTAGCATTTACATTGTCTGAACACTTTTGACCATGGATTATGGATTAGGTACATAATGGAGCATAGTGGGGCTCTTTGTTTACCTTAATTCAGCTGTTCACAAACACACAATTCACAAGGCACTGAGCTCGATGAGGTCAGGAGAAGATTAGTGGCAGGAAGTAGGTGCTATATTGTACTGGGCGCCTTCTTAATGAGAGGCACCATCATGAACCTCTAAAATCTGACTCAATAAGACTTCGGTGAGGCCGGTCATCAGTCATCACATACGGTTATGTGGGATAACTAAGGAAAGCTCATTCTGACATTAATTATTGACTATCAATACCCACTTGACCTGAGGGAAAAATTATGTCTGAGCCATTTCATGGAACAAGAGATATTCTGCTTATAGCACTTGTATTGAATCAGGGAATCAGTCCCTACCTCCCACTTTAGGAGCTTTATTTTAAGCAGGAACGTGGACGAGTTTTTACCCTCTCGTTCGCTAATAACTTTTATAATGAACTTTTCAAATTTTAATTAAATTATTTTTGGTTTAAAATATAAATTTCAAGTGTTTTCGGCAACAACGTTAAATCAATGGCTCTTAGTTTTTGTTTATTTAATTATCGAGACTTAGCGTTATAAGCTAACTCAAGGGCCTCTTCTCCCTTCGATTGTATTTTTTATTTTTTAATAAAATGTCTATAAATTCCCGTATGGAGAAAAGGATTTTATTTCATTTTAGTGTTTTTTTTATGTATACACTTGTTATAAATAATTAGTCTGTATAAATAAGCCCACTCAACAATTTTATAGAATTAATTAACTGCTCCACGGGAAACAAGGGAATTATTAATAATGGAATTATTATTTTATTAAAAATATATTCTTATAAGCGAGAATAAATTTGTATCACACAGTGACTTACGCAGCTGAAAGCAGCTTATGTGCTTTAACTGCTTTAAGGCCCCCATACACACATCAACTTGTCCAACTTGGTTGAGTTGACGTTGGAGTGTGTGTGGGCAGGTTGAGAGACCAAATCACAAGTTGAACAACCATGTTGAAACACATCAAAACCCTTTTGATATTGGTGGGCGAAGCTTATGTTCTTATCTCTTTTGATTCAAAAGTTATTGGAACCGTACAGAGTGACAGACAGACAGACACTATTCGGGTATAGTTTCACTTTATGCTGGGCTCTCTGTATGCTGGTTCTCTCTCTACTGATGTTGTTCAACTTTTTTTTATGTTGGACAACCAAGTTGATGTGTGTAAGGGAGCCTTAAGAGCTTATGTGTAAAAACATAAGGTATCTCAGGAAGACTGAAGAAGGTAACGCATCTTCTACCTAATCTTCCCAGATATGTTAGCTCTGTTTGAAGCCAGTGAGATAATTGATCATTTACTAACTACAACCAACTAAGACTCTTTGGGTACATTACCAGAACTCAAAGAAGGATGCCTTCCCAAGGAAAATACATAGCCATAGTCAGGCTTCAAAACATGAGAGTCCCCTGGGAAAATGCTTAGTATCCTTGAACGATGATATTCATTCCTCACTTTAAGAGTAAGGTGTGACCTGATCGGAGCTTGGTGTCTGGCAAAAAGTCTAAACGGTGATTTCTTAGTCAACCCGCTTTGTGGTTGATCACACTACGGTAGAATAGGTCAAGGAAGTGGAATAGGCAATTATATGGGTATAAGTTTTTCTGTGTACAATAGTATACATAATCCGTCTGTATAGTTAAATCCATTGTTCAATTTGTTTAGAACAGCGTATGAATTTAAATTGCTGTTTATAAACAAAAGCTATTCTCGAAAGTAATAACTTTTGTATTTATTGTATACTATTTATGCCCCAAGAGGAGGATATCCAGGGAAGCTCTCATGGAAAAGTTTTTTTAAATTAGACATCGCCGAGATAAAGTGTTGAAACGCTAAGATACAAATATTAATATTGTTATTCATTATTTATTGTAGAACTATTTCAATGACAATTGAAAATTAATGAAGTTTTCCTCACTTCAAATCCCTCTAAAGTTGCCACTTTAAATAATGTTTGTACATTATTTTTATTTATTCAATTATTTGAAATTTGGCGGCATTTTGACAGTTTTGTAAACAAATATTGTCGTCGTCAAAATTATCGCACTAATAAATAATTATATTCGCTTATAACTTTTTAACTAATGGAATTTCATCGTTTTTATATATATATATATCTGTTCCTTAATTTTTCCCGGTTCTAACGATATGCAATATGTCAAAAACGTATTTATACTTTCGGTATTATTAACCGACAAAGTTTCAATGTTCAAAAATGTATAACTTCAAAATGGCGGCCAAAATCAAAATGAAATTTGGTAGGCTTGTTTGTCATACATTCATACCAAATTTCATTTCCATCAGGACCATTTTCGATTTTTTTTTAATTTTTGCTGACTCAGCAAACTGGGTTCAAGTTGGTGGAAAAAGTTGGTTTTCCGGGCGGTACCCGTACACGTAAGGACTGATTTTTCTGCCAAGTTTTAACTCNTCAAATATGTATAATAAAAAAAAAATAAACAGGTCAAGTGTGTGCTAGTCAGCACACAGCGAGGGTCCACAGGCCACACTGTATTTTGTATAGTTTAAGTAGTACCCCTATTGATGGTGTTTTTTTAAATACTAAAAAGCCTACTTTGAAATATTTTATAGGTCTGATATTCTCAAAACACATAAACAAACTTCTGTTAAAGTATTTTTTGTCACAGAACCGGACTGCAACCATATAAATACATCGAAAAGACCATAATTATAAAAAACTTAAGGGTCCTTGGCTTCTGCCTACGGACCCTAAAAATGTAGATCTTTTATCTAGGGGCACACATAGAAGTGCCCCCGCCAAGTCGAACACACTCGTTACTTTACTGGAACCAACTCAACGTACTTTTGACCCCCTCCCCCCCTTCTATAATCTTGTTAAAGATACTTAGGTATATAAATAAATTCATTTTAAAATGAGAGTTTATTACAAACTGAACCAGAAATAAAAATCTCACTCCTCTACCTATTTTGGTTCATAATATACAGGGTGGCCACGATAAACTAGCTCACCCAGTTATCTCTTTTAATTTTGAAGATAGAGAAAAAAGTTAAATGGTAACTCACCTTGGATTTTCACGTAGTTTTATATGATTTCCAAAATTTTTTTAATCTCATAGTTTCGGCGGTATCTCTCTCAACTTTGTAATTTTAAATGGTAAACTATATTTTTTATATTTTTTTCTCAAATAAGATTGTTTTTGAAGAAAAATGAGCTTTGAATCAACAAAATCGGTTGAGAATTGACAGAGATATTCAGTTTTCAATATAACAAAAATGTTATCTAAGTATGTAAAATACCAAATCTAAAAAAAATAAAAAAATGTTTTAATTCTGTTTATTTTGCTTTGTTTTTCCCTTACTTAAGTTATTTGAATGCACTTACTGATCAAAAGTCAAACCCTTTTTTCCATTCCATTCAGGAACATCGTTAGTATGACCTCTTTTGATCAGTGTATCGATAATGTTCTTTTTCTCTACAGTTTTTGAAAGAAATGGAAAAAAGGTTTAACTTTTGATCAATAAATGCATTCAACTAACCTAAATGAGTGAAATAAACAGAATTAAGACATTTTTTATTTTTATTTTTTTTTAGATTTGGTATTTTACAATCGTAAAAAGTGACTGAGTGCAACTACCTACATATGTCATATTACTACCTATCCCTATATTTTATAAGCCTAATGTTTTAAAAATTTGTTACTAATATATACATTATATAGACTGACTGAATCACAGCATAGTTCTAAGCCACTTCTAGCAATCCTAGAAACTTGAAATTTTGTAAATTGGTAGAGTTTTTCACAATTAAAGGAAAAATTAAAGAATCTGGTTCTTTGACCCTCTTACGCTGTTGAAAATATTTTATAAGGTTAGAAAAATTACGAGTTTAACTTGCGCTTCTAGCGCTTTTTAACAGAGAACTTTAAAACTCAGGAATTATTTTACTCTCATCAATAGAATTTTATATGTAAATAAGTGTGATTGATCTATAATGGTTATTGCGACCCACCGAAACTCTAAAAAAAATCCTTAAAAAAGTATTTCCTCGTAAACGATTCAGACTATTTTAAATTAAAAATATCTAAAANTACATTCATACCAAATTTCATTTCCATCAGGACCATTTTCGATTTTTTTTTAATTTTTGCTGACTCAGCAAACTGGGTTCAAGTTGGTGGAAAAAGTTGGTTTTCCGGGCGGTACCCGTACACGTAAGGACTGATTTTTCTGCCAAGTTTTAACTCACTAGGTTGAATACCTTGAGCTCTACGATGATAACACACACACACACACACACATATATACATACAGACATTATGCTGAAAACCACTTGGGAGGTTTTAAAAATACCTAAAACAAATAATTACGTTGAAATCTCGAGAAAAAAAAATTTGGGTGAAAACCATTTTCCCACCATAGGTAGTGAGGAAAAGTAAAAAAATCGGTTTAAGACATTATGTCAGGCAAACTTTCTCATATTCGAGTTCATAATTACTTGACCCAGTATTTTCCATTTACTAATTTTGTGTTTTCGTAAGTTCATTTTATTATTTCACACATTTCATCAAAATTTATCAAAAAAATATCTCTTACTCGGTGGGAGATCGGACCCGGCTCTCTCCGTCAGCGTCCTGCAAAAAGACCTTATATCGTCACATTCGTATTTATATTTACTACATTTTAGTATTTTGTAATCAAAATCGTCAGAACCGTTTTCAAGGATTTTTTCAGAGTTTTTAGGGTGTAGCGCCCTCAAATTTGAAGCTAAAATTCATTTCTCGATTTCGCTCCGGGGTATAATTTTTTAGAACATGCATGCCAAATTTTGTCAAAATCGGCCCTGCAGTTTAGGCTCACAGACTATAGACGACATACAGACATTTTTTTGATACCACTGTTGGACTCAAAGGACTTAAACTCGAGTAAATCCATCAAAATCGAATTTTCGCGTCATCACAATACTTTCTCTTTATATGAGAAAGTAAAAAATAGGTTCCCAAAACTAAAGGAGGTACCAAAGTAAGTAAGTCATTTTATGTACTTTACAGATAAAAAAAAAATGAGTAGAAAAATCCCAAAAAGTGCCAATTCAAATTTTCTTAGGAGATGCCAAATCGTATTTAGACATATTTTTACTAATTTAAGCATTTTAAGGCCGGTTTCGTCGATGTGCCGGTCAGTGAAATCGGCCAGGATACCACGACAGTAGCGTAAAACCGGAACGCATGACAAGTCCTTTATACAATGCTACAGTTTGCTCTAAAATTATTTTCTATAAAAAAAGTGTTCTAAATCTAACAAATTGAATTAGGTTACTGAAAAGATAAGAATGTAATTACTATTACTAATCAAAATGAGGAAGGGGGGGGGGGGGGAATAAATTTAATTAAACTTTCTTGGAAGAATTTAGGTAAAATGATCTTTGTATAATGCTCTGATTGTCAGAATTCATCTCGTCTCTTCTTGCTAATTTTCTTAGATTCGAATTGAATTATCAAATTCTATGAAATCTTTTACTTCAAAGTGTCAGGTTTGCTTGGGAATTTAATGAAACCCTTTTGTGAGTTACTGCTGAATCATATAATTTTTTTTTTTTTTTATTTAAATAGTCATTTGTATTTACGTTAANATATCATTAGAACCATTATAAAGCTATTTCTGACTTAATTCCCCCCTTTTTTTTAATGTCTAACTCTTCGCGAATCCAGTTTTTTTAAACTTGACGAAATAAAATAGGTTTGACCTTAACCCTAATACAAATATGAACTTGATTAATTTCATTATCAAGGTTTGGATCCCGCGATACGCTCACAGTAATGGAAAGCACAAACCGGTTCCGACTCGTCTCGTACAAACTAGACGACCAAAACTGGATTCTGGCTTTTTTAAATGGTTACTTGTCGGACATGGAACTTGTACTGAATTAAAATACTTCCCTGCTTCTAATTTCCGTCGTGTTTTTGGGGTTTCGTTGGTAAAACCAAAAAAGAAATTTTGTTCTCTCTGTCACTCTGTTCAATTCCAATAACTTTTGAATCAAAAGAGATAAGAACATGAAACTTTCCAGTATTAAAGGTCGTTTTGACGCGCACACAGGACAAATATAGCGAACTGAAAATTATCAGATGTTCAAATTCAAAATGCGGATAATTCACGTAAAATTATACTTATATGTTGTATCTTCAAATCAATGATAAATTAACGTAATAAAATGTTTGCCAAAATCATCCGTCAAGCATCGTCCACTGACGATGCTTAATAAAAATATGTCAAGCATCGTCGTATGATAAAAAGTCAAGTCATCATGGACCATGACTTAATGAGCGAATTTTCAAAGAAATCTGCGTAAAAATTTGGTTTAGAATTTGGATGGGTGAAAAAAAAAAAAAAAAGTTTGGGTACGGGTACAAAAGTCAAAATAGTATTTACCCTTCAAGATGCACATCGTTGGAAAGCTCTTTAAGAGTACAGTAATTATTGTTATGTACACTTTTATTATATTTTCATATAAAAGGGGAGTAAAATGGAAAAAACACGTTTTTATGCTATTTTTGACCCTAAAATGTAAACATTTGACCCCAAATGAACTCTAATAATTCTGGCCAACGGACTCATCCTTTCTTTTGATATTATTGACAATTTAAAATTTGTTTGGAATTTTTAAGTGCATCCTAACAGGAGATATCGTCTGGAGTGACACATATATACATAACAAAAAGTTTTAAATTTTAGGAATCGATTCAAAATGGTCTGAAATGAATTTCCATGAAAAAAATTTTCAAAAATTTTCATTACAATAATGATGAAGTCATTACAATAGCTTAATTTTCTTCGAAAATTCACTAAAATGTTTGTCATACATCGTCGTATGATACATGTTTGTCAAGCATCGTCCGCGATTCATTGATGCATTTCAGAGTTTCATGGCACGGGATCGAACCCACGATTACGAGTGGCCTCGACTTTTTTATAGCTGAGCGAGCGCCTTCAGACCCTCGGCCATGGTGGTTCCCGATAAGCCACTATAAACATGGATCTATTCTATGTGAAAAAAACATATTCAAAGAGGTTTTTACTACATTGAGAGAAATACCTACAAAAATAATAACTTGCAAAATCCCTCAATTTATTATACGATGAATTCTAGACCGACAATATTTATCTTTAAACTTCTCGTAATTACTTCTTAACTTTAGCTCTCATTCTTGTCCAATTCTATACTAAAACATAGAACAAATGAAAACAACAAAAACATATGCAACTAGGTATGCTAGTAAAGTCACGTCCGTATTATTCTTGTTACTCGTGGTGTGGTTTTTCACACATCTTGTTGTTATAGTGTTGGGCTCTGGAAACAAGAAAACGAGATAGGAAAGAAACTGTTATTAGAATCTACGGTCTACTCGTGATAATAAGTATTTGTTTGAGACAAGACTTGTTCATGAGCTTAAGCTCTGAGCTCACTGTGTTGTGAAGGCAACTCCAGTTGAAATAAGAGTTAGAAAAATGCTATAACAAATTTATGACTTGTGACTCACTTCAAAAGAGTTCACCCCCTGTTTCCATTCTATCCATATTCGTCTTTTATTTATATATTTTTTAATCTTACTTTTGCATATTTGACAAGGCTAAGATACCCTTCGTGGTTCGCCAAGGACCTTATTGTTATTATCATGGTATGTGATAAGCTTAAAAAACTACCCTGTTTCATAAGCATATGCGATACTTAACTAAAACATTAAGGCCGTACTGCTAAAAATAAAATCATCAACATCGCGAATGTTCCAAAAAAACTCAATTTTGTTTGTAGAAAAATGTGTTTTACAATTTTTTTATTTTTTTTTTTTATTTTAAATAAGCAAATTTTGTAATTATTTTTAGCATTACAGCCTTAATGCTTATTTTAAGTTCGACATATGCTATACTATATGAAAGCTAATAAAATATATGCAGTTTTAAGCTTATCTAACACCTACTTTAATTATAGAATAAAGTAATTGGAGTACTAAAATATCGACTATAATCCAAAAAATTGTATTGGTTTAGGACCAAATTCCTAAATAAATAAAATTTTTAGGACTATGGTCCGAGCTAGAATTGTATTGGTTTAGGGCCATATTCCTAAACCAATAAAATGTTTAAGACTATTGTCCGAGCTAGAATTGTATTGGTTTAGGACCGTATTCCTAAACCAATAAAAATTTTAGGACTATTGCCCGAGCTAGAATTGTATAGAGCTATAGGATCAAGTATATTAGTAATTTAAAAGGAAACTTTATTCCTTTTAAAAGAGTGCTTAGTTTATTTTTTTGGCTTAAACCGAAAAATTGTATGTACATTTTTCTTGAAAAATACTTGATTTTTTTGTAAAAATTGAAAATTGGCTGTGACTGCTGAGCGCTTGACATTCGAGGTATGGTTCATAGGAAATTTTTTGTAACATTTAGGGTACCCTATCTAATTTTTTTTTACTTTTATCATGAATCAATCTGTATCTTATCAATTTTAATTAGGTGTAGAAATTAAGGGAACCGAATTTAAAAGTCGCTTAATTTAACACCTGTTAAACAAGATATTTAGCGTATAAATTTATGTCACTAATCCTTAAGTTTTTATGTCGGTAAAACTGCTTCGAATTGAAGTATTAATTTGGTGTGTTTTTAAATATTTTTTTTTTCTTCTTTCATTCTTTCTTCAATTATAGTTTGCTTGTCTATTTGCGTGATGCTGTTCCATTTGAAAGTTGAGTTACTATGTTAAAGTAATTCTATAATCAATAGGTGTATTTACAAAGCTGTATAGCTGAATTTATTTAAAAGTCGATACCTCATTAATAACCTAAGCATTTTTTATATACGCACTGCAGCTAAAAATTTCCATTTTTTTTCTACTTCTTGCTGTTTTATTTATGAACCTATTATTACCTTACAAGACCTTAAAGACTTTATTAAGTCAAGTTAATCCAACATTCTATAGTGGTTTTAATTGAAATAGGCAAATTAGTTGTTTAACAGACGTTTTGCTTCCGAGCCGAAGGTAACTGAAGTTTTGATCTTTCTGAAAAGTGTAATTTTGTTGTGTCTCCGACTTCAAAATTTCCAAAGACAGAAATCCGTTTCAGATATCAGAGAACAGATTTGGGTCTGTCTGTCCGTCTGTCACTGTGTCGGCCTGTCAGTCGATCAATTTTTGCGAACTGACATTTCATAAAAACTAATCTTCCGAACTTAATGAAATTTGGATGGGAAGTCATAGCCCATTGTCGTTTCAAATTTCTACGGTCATTTGTTTCTCTTGCACATGCATATACATTTATATACACCAATATATTGAAAAGTACTCATCTGATTTTTATGATTTTGTTTGCCAAAAGTAGCCCACAGATAGCCCCAGATCAATTTCAACTGTCTGCGTCTATGCTCTTTAAAAATTGCTAAATTGATACTAATCTGCGTTAAAAAATCAAATAATTATCATCGAATCTTTTGAATATCCTTATTTGTTTAATCTAGCATTAAAACCATAAGTTCCACACAATTCCAACTTTTTTAACATTCTACTATTCAAATATGTATTTGTTTTTCTGCAGATTTAAAGCATAATATTATTTATAATTCCATACAATTAGGTTAAATATAACAAAATGTATAAGTTGCTGTTGTTGAAAATTCCCCAATTTTCAAGAAGGGGCGGCCAATATGTCGGATGCCTAAACATTAAGTTTTTAGTTAGCATGACATGATATACATCTTTGTGAAGGTCTTTAAGTGTAGAGAAAAAAACACACAAAAAAAAGTTGCTTGAATTTTGAAAAAAAAAATATGGCCGAAATGAAGTTAAAAAAAAGTTAAAAACTTATAGTGGATGTTGCATATATGTAATTTTAAAACTTTTAATGAGCAGAGAGAGTAAGCATACATATTATGATCCATAGCATGCATATTCTCCCCATACGTTCTAAATACTTGTTTTCGGAAAGCACCGCATCACTATATAGTCATATTATTATCGCAATAAAAGAATACCAAATGAATAAAAATCGATTTAATTTTGTATTTCAGTATTCAACTAAAACTAATAATTAAACAAATTCTACTTCATTACATGGAATATAAAACCATTCGAAACTGTGAAAATGTTTTTATAAAAGCAATATTGGTTTCACGCATACGAGTAGCTTGTTTGTCTGATTCAAATTAAAAGCCCTCTTATCTCATAAAAATAGTATTAAGTTGGAAACGAATCACGTTTTAATTCGGCATGAAATATAAACTCTTGGTAATTCAAATAAATCTCCAATTAGGTTTTTTAAATGAAACCTCATGTCAACATAATTATGTGATGTGCAGTGAGAAGTTACAAGTTCCACCAGTGTTTCTTATCCGGAGCATGCCGCGGCTCATTTTTTGGAAAGCTTTGTTAACCATAATTAAAAGTTGAAAATGTGCCTTATACAAACATGTTTCTGTTTTTCCTATTCAATCAATAGAATATTTATCGCCAGAAGGGTGAAAAAGTGAACTTTTCTCCCTAGTTTACAGGGAGGAAAAACTCATTGTATCCTGTTGGGTTAAATAAGGAGAAGAAAATTAAAAATTAAGCTATTGCAATGGCTTCAAAATTTTGGTAATGAGAATTTTTGAAAATTGTCTCCATGGAAATCCGTTTTAGACCATTCAAAATCGATTTTTATGTATGTATGTATAACGCATGTGTCACTCCAGACGATATCTCACTCTAGGATGCACTTAAACAAATTTTAATTCGCTCGTGTGGTTTTACAACCCTTGCTATTGCTCGGGTGCATAATTCTTCTTTCTGCACTAGACGCGTAATGTACTATTAAATGTTTCAACCCTTGATCGAGGGATGTTACAATCATAAAACCGAATATAGTCGACTTGATTTAGTAAGTAGTATGCGCCTTACAAATTCGACTTGATTTTTATTTGATTACTTGGAATTGTCGAGTTTAAAACATCTGTCAGACTTTAGTATTTGTTTTTTACGGAACTATTCGCTGCTGAATCGTTGTTTAGTATAGAAGCTTGTATTGGAATGAGGATAGAACAGTTATTTATATTACAAGTATGTGATGCAATGCAAACAGCTGTGGACCCCCTAGAAAGTTCCTCTTGTTTGTCCTCTTTAATGGAGAGGTCGAATTGCATCATTGTCACGGTGGCTCCAAAACAGATAATCCTTAACATCTAGCACCTTACCGAACCCCCTTCTCTCTTTCACTAAACTTCTCCAATATTTACATCCTTTTTACTTTCTCATAAAGAGAGAGAGTATAGTGATAGCGCAAATTGGATTTTAAAATTTCGATGGACGTTTTGAGGTTCCCTCAGTCCAAAACAGTGTTTTTTTTTTTTTTTTTTTTTATTTTTTGTTTTTTTTTTTTAAATGTCTGTTTGTCGTCTGTGCAGACGCGCGGAGTCTAAACTCCTGGACCGATTCTGATGAGATTTGACATACATGTTCAGAAAAATCATACCCCGAGGTGGAATCAAGAGATGAATTTTACCTCCAAATTTGAGGGCGCTATACCCAAAAGTACTGAAAAAACATGAAAAAAAAATTCTCGAAATAACAATTTTGATAAAACAAATTCTAAAAATGTAGTCCATTTAAATACGAATCTAACAATATAAGCCGTTTCCCAGGAAAAATCTAGTTCCTCAGAAATTAGCTTAAAAAGCGGACGGAGAGGGTCCGGGTTCGATTCCCCGCAAAGGAGAAGTTATTTCTATGATAAATTTTGATGAAATGATCAATAATTTACATACGAAAACTAATAAATAGAAAACTCTTTAAAAAGGAGAATCTAAAAAAGAAGAGATCTTTAGAAAGAAGAAAGTAATTATGAGCTCGAAAGCTATATATGAGAAAGTTTTTCTGAGTTTTCTCTGACCGATTTTTTCTATCAAGGCTTTGGAAACAAAACTATTAAGGCGTTTCATTTTATCGCTAGGGCAACCGGCTACATGGTAATGGGAAACCTAGCCACTGATTTTTAGCATGAGCCCCGCGCGTCGAGTGTGAGGTGAAGGCTAGAAGTAAATATAAGTTTACCAGTTTAGCGGGTGAGGATTTTTTTTTTTCTCGGGAATAGTTGTCCCACATGGTAGGGAGGATGGAACCTTGAGATGGTGGTGACAGTATTGCCCCTATCCCGGTTGGATCATTTTACCCTTTGCTTTGAATATGCCCCCAGCTGGTTTATATTACTCTACATCGACCTCAAAGAAACCTCTAGCATACCATCTGATAAGGTTTCATTTTACTATAAGGCCTCATGGCCTCAATCTGTTTACTAATTTTGAACCCAAGGAACCGAGATATTAAACTGTTATGCCTATATAATTTTACTGATTTTACATTAATACTCTATTTACTATGTGCGAACAAATGCCGAAAGTTTCAGCAATATTACTTGGTTATTAGACTTTATAATGATTTTTGTGAATGAATGTCTATAGTAGATTTATGAGTAAATAAGACCCTAAAGTCATATTTGCACATAAATGCTGCATATACAAGCACAAGAGAATGCAAACGTTACTGCTAGTAATTAATGCAATAATCTGATATATAATGTTACAGTCACAAATTAAACACTTATAATTTACCATATGTGTCACGAATGCCATTATTAATATATATATATATGT
>KZ651050.1:1004432-1015402 GCA_001010745.2 Gerris buenoi | reverse complement strand
GACGGATAGACATTTTTTAAAAACCACTTTTTTTGACTCAGGGGACCTCAAAACGTGTAAATCCATCAAAATCTCAAAATCGAATTTTCGCGCCATCACAATAGTTTCTTTTTATATGAGAAAATAAAAAGAGAAAATATAAAACGCGCATGCGCAATGAATACAAGTACGTAAAGAATAAATTTCTACGCATCTAAACAGAGATACAATGTTTATATTTCGTATCAATCGTAGATAAATATTTTTATTCTGAGCAGCTTAGACATTATTTGGTCAATAAACTTTATTCACAGTCTAAATAAACTGTATGCTATTATGTAAATCCAATCTACACTCTACACAATAATAAATAATACATATTTTTAAAGTGCGTAATGATTCACTATTATAATAAAGACCATAGTTATAATTATTATTCTATTAATTATTGTATTAGTTTTATCTGAACAGATAAATAGTGAAATTATTTTGATCACGAGCATTTCACATTGGTTTCCATCGACGCCAACATATGAATCCATTTTGCTTACAATAATGTTCTTTGTGACTCAGTACTGACCTCGGTTAAAGTTTGCAGACTTCCTTGATAATGTAACTGTATTCTGTATTCAAAGGTTTATATTATGCGCTTTGTTTTATTCGTACACAATAGGATCGTTGCATATTTTTATTTTGTTACAAACTTCCATGTTGATTATCCTCTAAACAGTCGTTCATTGTTTATAATAAGTATCTGTTGTAATCAATTTTCAAGCATTAGTTATTGATTGCATTCGCTAATTATATTTGTGTAGAAGTTCTATATTATTATCATGTTTAGAGAAATGGGAAGCTGCTCGAAAGAGTAACGCTCTCAGCTTTGGGCCCAGCAAACGTGACTTACTCTCGGTTCAATATAAAATCGAGATGTCAGATATGCTAAATGACCTAACACTTCACTCAAATGTGAATAATTTGGTCATCCGACCTGGGGTGTCATTGGGTGTAAAAACTCCCCGGAAAAGAAAAGAAAATTATTATCAGTATATAATTATTTACTTCCTGTTTTTTATACTTATTACTATTTTGAATCAAATGAGGATATCCCTAACGTCGATACTTGCTTTATCTGGGGTCTGGGGATCACTGGACCGGTTTCGGCTAAACGCCATCATTATCAGAGTCAAAGTCTCTCGTAGTACTCATCAAATCTACATGAGAGAATGAACATCATTTTATCATGTAGACTCGATGAATGCTGATGATGGCGTTTAGCCGAAACCGGTCCAGTGATCCCCAGCTCAAGCAAGTATCGACGGTAGGGATATCCTCCTTTGATAACTGGATATATCCAATTTAACTTTATCATTTAGAATTCTATGGTGATACATGCTATGGGGATTATGATGTGCGTAAGTAATGTTTTTATTGTTACGATTTGCTTAACCTAATGGATCCATTTGCTTTGTAAATGGATCATATGTTGGCGTCGATGGAAGTCAATGAAAAATGCTCGTGATCAAAACAATTTCACCACTGATCTGGTTAGATAAAATTAATCTAATAATTATAAAAATCTGTTTTAATTTTCTCTTTCTTTTACGCCCTGACCAATAAATGATTATGTTGTTAAAGGACGGGGGATCCAGGCATTTTATTTATCTACTCGATATTTAGTGTGAAACATGTCTCATCTCTCTGATATACCAAATCATCAGATTTGTCGGTGTTTAAACATAGGCTTTAGGAAGTGGAGTTGTGAGTACGACCACGTCATTCCCTAATTTAAGTTTTTGCTGATTAAAAACATTTAGTCCATTGTCAAAAAGAAACAATTTTAATTATAGGTCGATTGCTTATCGCCTTTTTAAACCACTGATGTTAACACTGATATGGTTTGACGAGTAACAGATCACTGTTTAACATTTTTTAAAAAAAGAAATATATAACTGGCTTATTAGAGACGATTAAGATTTTTCTAACACTACATTAGATTTTAGATATGAAGCTAATTGTGGAAAGGTATGAGCTGTTGCGTGACCACCTTGACTCTTTGATACGAGAAGTGAGTTTCAATCCTATTACTTGTTTCCTGAATATGTCATGTCAGCATTAAAAATCACATTTGAATCTCAATGCTATATCTATCTATTGCTATATCTTACATCCTATGATTTTTATTGCTATCCATTATCCATTATGAAAGCTTAGAAATTCTTACTATTAGTGTTCGATAGAGATCATGAGCTCTAACATCAACACCTTTTTACTTTCTGATATGTATATCTTAAGAGAAAGGTATTGTGACAGCGCGAAAAAGAGATCGTGATAGATTTATCGTTTCGAAGTCCCCATAGCCTAAAAAAAGGCGATTTTAAAAATATATCTGTCTGTCTTCTGAGCAGACACGTGGAGTCTAAACTACTGGGCCGATATTGTTATCTTCACCTTCGTATATCATCATGCTTACGTTGCTTACTTCTGGTGTGACAGCCCATGGCACCATGGGAAACCAAAGCCATGGGACACCAAAGGTACCAATGACAGCCATGGGAAAAGCCCAGGATGAGCTTTGGTTTCCCTTGTCACAAGCCTCCATCCGTCTCCTCTGTTCACCTTCTTCTGCCGGTTTCCTACTCAATGAGCTTTTAGATCATATTGTACATTTTCTATCGAACGTTTTCTCGGCCTTCCTCTTTTTCGAGTTTCGAATGTTTAAGTCCTTAAAATGTACAATGATTTTATCAATATCCGTTAAGTCATATTCTTTCAGTGAATTTTATTCACATTATCAACATTAAATATCTTTGTTAAAACTCTGCTGAAATTTGACCGAAACTACCGTCGTACCTTTGTCGTTCTCGACCATTTTAGGTTTATTCTTAAAGTCTTCTTCCTATGTAGTGTTACTAGTGATGCGGCGCATAAAGAATTTGCGACCATTTTAGGTTTATTTTGAAGCCTTCTTCCTATGTGGTTTTACTAGTGAAGCGGTGCATAAAGAATTTCCGTAGAATTATTATGCTCTTATATCAGCCAAATTTGTTTTCAATGTGGTTAGCAGGTAACATTTATCGGGGATAAACTACTTATATATTCCTAATTTATTTCTAATTTATTTATATTTCTAATTTTCTTACTTATATATTCCTAATTTACATGCAAGAGCATTGAAATAATATATATGAAATGCTATACAAGCATAAGTTTTTTAATTAACAGCCTCATTAACAACAATTTTTCAATAATAGCCTAATTTTGGCCATATTTTTTTTTTAAAAAATGCCGGCAGTTAGTTAGTTATGACAGTTACTTAATTTGTTCCTACTCTTCAAGATCTTTAAAACGATGTATAACAAGTCATGCTGACTAAAAAATTTTTTTTTTATTCTTCCACCATCTTGAAAATATTAAGTATGAATTTTCGAGTAATTTAACTTTGACAAGTATTTATTTGAGCCGATAATTTCCTCCAGATTCGAATCTAAGTTTAATAAGAGTATAGAAATTATTTTGTTGAAATAGTCTAAAATCTTGCCGATTCTTCGTGATAATCCAAAATAACTACTAGAGAAGGAACTTTCCGTGATATTTAATTATTATTTTTAATTATTATCATTAATTATTATTGTCTTGATTCCTTCTGTCACTCTCTTAATTTCTTCTATCAATAAAGGAACCTGTTTGATTTCAAATAACTTACCTCGAATGATGAAACAACTCTCAGTTAGATGTTCAAATAACCCAAGATCTTAACATCCAATTCTATCCATTATTCTAATTAATAATTTATTATATCTAAAATAATATTTGTCGTGACAAAAGCGGATTGTCGAATCCGGACCAGAATTTAGGGAAAGGAACTACTCCGTCGATTTCTACTCAAACTATCGTAGACATTTCAAACATAAACAACTACAAGAATTCAGCGTCCTTTAGGAAATAATTTTCAATTTTTAAAGAATTATTTAAGGAAGACGTAAAAAAGAAAAATTCAATCCACCACCGGGACTTAATATAGTGTTAATGCGTCCCTAAAATCGTGTCCATCTTGTGTCTGGTTGCGTGTGCCAATTAGAGCTGATGGGGAGTAACTAACCCTTGTCATCTATTTGATATTATTTAGCTGTATGAGCCCGTTGGTAGGCCGTAGGCCTAAGCCCTCCAAGGGCTGTTTTGCCACTGATTATTATTTTGTCCTTTATGTAATTTATAGTTGTAAGGAGGTTCGATGAATATTCTAGTTTGTTATTCATCTCTGATAGATCGGCACGAGTCTACGGTGAATCTCTAGTTTAATCTCCACATTATTAAAGCATTATATCGTAACTAGTAACTAGGTCTGTTTGCCATATTGCAATATCGCTCTCTATTTGTTTTAATCATAATTTTCACATTAGGTTTCAAAATTGTCGCTCTTTGCAGAAATCTTGTCATCGTGTATCTTCCCATGTTACGGCTCACTTGATAAATCTTCTGGTCGTCATATTATCCTTAACGATTTGTACAGTCGGTACAAAAAAACTAGAGAAAAGTCGTCGTGATTAAAATTTAGCCATCTGAAAGTCCACCATTAGTTCGCATTAAGTAAAAAAATGGTTAAAGGGAACTTTGCTACAGTAGAAACTGTAGCCGAAACATAAACTAAGAGAAAATTCCCTATCTTTGAAGCAACCTTCTGATTTAATGACCGATGTTTGGTTGGTAAGGAAATGAGCTTGACTGGTGTTGTTTAATTTCAATTAATTCGCTTTAGCTATTACCTTGGGATGGCAAATACAGAACTGTTTCTCATCTCCTTTGTCAGTTAAATGTTTGCGTTTTCATCAACAGTGACGGAAGAAAATTTCTAATCTAAAGCCTTCTACTAAACTCTAGTTTCCGGTTACAATATTTGATTTGCCTAACTAAAACTGAGCCTCTCATCTCTTGTCAATTAATCCGGGTGATGTAGAAAGAAGGAAATCATGATGGGTGTTCTGACCATTCTCGTGCCTAACAGCATTATCAATTAGCGCTAAGAGGGTTGCCAGTAATCAGACGAATTCAGCTTTTCTTCTTGGAACTATGCACTTGTGAATTGTGATCTCTTTATACAAGATTTACTCGGTGAGCTTAGCAGTGAAATGATTAAACTCTTGCCAACAAGTATTTGCGGCTTAAGGGAACGGAGAATTAACTAAAAATACTTTAGTTCCGAAGGTTCAAAGAAATCCGTATAGATCGAAGCATATCCTGACAAATAAAGAGGGGTTTGGGTTTACTGCTTTTAAGGGTCTACCTGTAAATTCGAGGCTATATGAGTAAAAAGCGCTAGATTTTCGTACACAATCCTCAATTTTTCTACTTATTTTTTATTTTGTTTTATTTTTTTACATTTTGGCTCGAATTATATTTTTATTTAAACAAAATTTCTTCGCTCCATAATTTCTACGTTTGAATATTCTTGATGATAATCGGGGAAATGAATTTTAGACCTTTTTTTCTTTTTTCATTCATTAGTTGTTGTACCATGCAACTAAGAGATTAATATTCTTTCACAATTAGGAATAATATAAGAATAAAATAAGAATAATATAAATAATAATATAAGAATAATATAAGAATAATATAGGAATAATATAATATAAGATGAATGGTAATAATAATTATAGTAAGAATAGAAGTAGTTAATAAAAAGAATATTATGTGAGATAATTCACTAGTAATATTCAGTTAAATCAAGACAATGTTTTTCTTTTATTTAATTTTTGTTATTATGTATTGCTTTTAACAGGAGTAATAATGGTTGCAGAACGTCACGTTAGCACTTACTACTTACTCTTAAGGTGCTGGGGGGGGGGGGGATATCAGGTAGTGCGATTAAGGCTACCTCTGATTAAGGCTTGCACTGAGTTAAGACTGATTAAGGCTGATTAAGGCTTGCACGAACTTTAGACTTAAGTTACGAACGTTATAAAACAGTTTTCTAAAGAGACTAAGGTATTCCTGAAATTATGTTACACCTGCTCAAGAAAGTTGCAAGTTAACCATTATAAGGGTAGATATTAACCTGCATGAAAACTACCATTAAGAATGTATGACCGAACGGTTGCTACTGTAAGTCCGCATTTACGTTGCAAGGCGGCTTTCACAATGCGGGAATGACTGAGCGTGGCCGGGCCGAGGGTTTTTATATTTACACTGCGCGCGAGACCGAACCGATCGACCGATTATCTACTAGTCCCTACTATCTACTAGTAACTCTTACTATCTAGTATTAAACGCTCGGCCCGGTCCCGCCCGCAGTGTAGAAGCCGCTTTTACGCACATAACCTGAACAGGTAAACCGGAGCATGTTTACTGTCATAAGTGTGCATAAGATGAACGTTTTGTGCATACGTGTGTGTATGTCATAACTCGAGATGAACGTTCTGTACATATGTGTATATTTAATAACTTGAAAGCATACACTCTCCGGATTACCTGTGGCCCTCCGCCCACGGAGCAACTCAAAACAAACTCAACTGCAAACTCCAGTCATTTTTGAGTTGACAGAAAGCAAACCCAGTCTGTAATGAGTAATGAGTTGCTCTGTGTGCGGTGTCCCATTCAATTACAAGATTGAAACTCATGGTCAACTGGCTGGTGGTTTGAGTTTGTAATCAGTTTGTTTTGAGTTGCTCCGTGTGCCTTAGGCCCTAAAGTTTTGTGCACCGCAATATGTATACGACCACCTGCAAGAACCTATTCTAGATTTTAGGTTTCTGTACAAAGTACTAAAAGAAACCTTATATAACGGCTCTGTCCGTTGGCTTGTTTCAATTCATAAACTACTATAGCTAAAAACATAAAATTTGGCACACAGGTGCATCTCGGCATTTGAGACAACTGGACACATTTTGGAGTTTTTACACTTAATATTTCCAAGATGGCGGCCCGGCCAATATGGCGGATGACAAAAAAAAAAGAGTTTTTTGTCACCCTGATATGTTATACATCAATTTAAAGGTCTTGATGTGTAGAAAACAAATATGCAACTATTACACCTGATAATTTTAACTAAATCGTGCAGAAACCGGTGATTATCGCCTCACGTACTTACGTGAAGCACGCCTTACTGGTTTATTTCATATTTTAATAGAGGTATGGATTTAGTCCTATTATAGTTCTATTTACGATGAGAAAATAAAAAATTGTTTTTCTTTACAAGCCATTTTACTATTCTTGTAGGCTTTTGTATATTTTGTAGCTTGTTTGTCGCACCCTACATCATAATATTTTGATATTTCAGTTCTCTCAGCGTTCTAATTTGCTTTGAATAGAATGATATAGGCATAATGATCCTTAATTATCCAATTAAATCTTATCCAAGCGTCCTCTCTTAATTATAAACTAATTAGGTTATATATTAATGAATGGAATTAAAGTTTTCGACTCTTCCCTATCCCCGCCGGGCAGGGCTAAATCTCTACTTATTGAATACCGTCGCAATAGAGGATCCTCTTTTTTGGAATAGCCTAAAATAACTTTTTATCAGTAGTAGTTCAGAGGAGGTGAAAGATCGATCTTCTAGGACTTCCTTCTAGAAGTTCCTTCGTGTTGAATCTGCTCGTTCTTGGCCTTTAATCCTAAATTCTATTTTCATTATTTCATCCTGAAATAATTAGGTTTAGGCAACGGTTAACTTGGGAGCAAAACTATCTTAGTTTTAGCGAGTTGCTTAACTAACCTCGGTTGAACTTACTAACTCGAAGGGCATCCAACTGAATTTTGGATGAAGGCACCGGGTAAAGGTGTTTTAGAAAATTGAAGAGGGGCGAGCTTTCGGTAAAGCTATTTAACCAATCCCTTATCCCTTATCATCTTTACGTTTTCTTAACTTAGAATTTAAATCCACCTCCTTCGATTGCTTCTTGATGTTTCATTTGGTTTTTAGTCTTTTCTCCAAATAAGTCACCCTATCTAATTCCCCAAACCTAAGTTACTAACTAAAAATACAAATATATCTAGATAGTACACAAATATAATGATTTTTATAATAACAATAAGGATTTTAGCTAAATGCAATAATCATAATATGTAATTTGCTTTGAAATATTTGATAAAAAAATGTTCGTTGATTTAAAAAAAAAAAAAATAAAATAAAATAAAATAAATAAATAATAATAATGATTTAAGTTTATTTCAACTTAATTTTCAAAAAGACGAGCAATGTATATATTTAGCTATTTGTCATTTATTTAAATTCTTTGTCAAAGGCTGTGTCAGGATTGTTTACTCTAACTTAGGAAAACAGGACTTATAATTAAAAGGAGTATAATATATATAATCCTTGTAATTATACGTAGGATTTATTTTTAAGGTAATCGCCTGATTTTACTGAAAAAAGATCAACTTGGTTTTTAAAATGGTTTTGCACGTTTACTATTGTTAATTTTACTAAAATTTGCATTTTTAGATGATATTAAAAAAGCGTTGGAAAACCTAGGTCCCTCTCACGTATTTTATTTATTATAGGGCGTCCTTTTTTCATACTCCTGTTTTTTTACTCTATAATTTATGGATGTATTCCTGCAATAAATATACCATTATTTCTTTGTTGGAGAGTATGAAAGAATGAAGACCAGCTCAGTAACATATATTGTAAAAGGCCCGTAAATACCCTTAGTTGAAATCGTGTTATACGCTTAAGTGAAAAAAGGGCAGAAAATTGCTGCAATTAGAGACGTTTATCGCTGCTAAAATCAGTCGAGACGGGGGGTTAGATAACATCTAAAAAAAAAAAATCTTGATAGTATGTTTCATAAGACGATAAACCGGGAAACTATATGAAATCTACGTTTAGCGTTTAGTTAACACATAAAATAAAAGTGATTGCTTATTATTTGTATTTCTACAACTATACAGGGTGTCCCAGCTAATATGGAACAGCGAAATATCTCCGGAACCATGATAGATAGAAAGATGCGGTTTTCAGGGTTCGATAATGGCTATAAATGCGCTTCCAGAACAAATGCTGAACATTTTCTGTGTTCAGCAAAAGTGTGTGTAGTTTACATAATAGAAAAAGGTGAGTAGGAAGCCATATTTTTTTGACTAGGTATGGATTCTATGGCCAAAAGTAAGAATTTTTTATTCTTGGAAAATTTTTGCTCAGAGCATTATTTTGCCGTCTGGAGAGCGCTGAACCTGCTATGATTGAAACTTGAAGTCCATTTTACAGCTAAACTAATGGATTTAGGAAAATAATTTAAAGATACCTAAAGTTTTTATTTATGGTCATAGAATCCAAATCCAGTCTAAAATACATCCTTATTTATAACTGTTTTTCCAAAAAAGTTTTCAGCAGGGATCAAAACGAAAAAAATACCTATAATGCATGGTTTTAAGAATGGATTTGAATTCTTTGATGGAGGCCCCCTCCCTCCCCCCGGAAATGTTTCTAAATTTTCTTATTCAAATAACGTCTTGTATGACTTTTTGATTCTTAAAATTCAGATGAAATTTTTAGCTTTGTTTTGAGAGTAAAATTTTGTAAAACTTAAATAAAAAAGATTATTATAGATCATTATTTTGCACTTTGTTTATTTTAAGGACAGAAAAAGAAAGAAACAAAATGTACATAAATTAAATAATTATGGTACAATAAATGGGATAATGTACCACTTCAGTAAATAGAACATAGTATCGGTACTCTTTCAAATATCGAATAATACTTTAACTTAACTTACTTTAACTTAAGCATGAAAATTGCACTTCTCCCCCAAAAGCCTATTAAAATAATTCACAAAAATCAAAAATCTCCAACAAAATTATTTTAACCCTTTTGCACCCGATTTTTTTTTGTTCATTGAAAAAAAAAAAAAAAAATTCTTTTAGATGGTCAATTCCTATTGACCCCTAGATGATTCAGTAATTTTTTCAAAATTTTTGGACCACCCGTTACTGAGATATGAAATGTCCATTATAGTGGACATTCAGACTCAACGGATGTACATGTAAAATTTGTAAGTCCACTGCAGAGGACAGTTCAAACACTGTGGTCACTATGATCATGATCCCTCTGATCAGTTAGTTATATATCGCATTAGCTTATCGATAATGGCTATAAATGCGCTTCCAGAACAAATGCTGAACATTTTCTGTGTTCAGCAAAAGTGTGTGTAGTTTACATAATAGAAAAAGGTGAGTAGGAAGCCATATTTTTTTGACTAGGTATGGATTCTATGGCCAAAAGTAAGAATTTTTTATTCTTGGAAAATTTTTGCTCAGAGCATTATTTTGCCGTCTGGAGAGCGCTGAACCTGCTATGATTGAAACTTGAAGTCCATTTTACAGCTAAACTAATGGATTTAGGAAAATAATTTAAAGATACCTAAAGTTTTTATTTATGGTCATAGAATCCAAATCCAGTCTAAAATACATCCTTATTTATAACTGTTTTTCCAAAAAAGTTTTCAGCAGGGATCAAAACGAAAAAAATACCTATAATGCATGGTTTTAAGAATGGATTTGAATTCTTTGATGGAGGCCCCCTCCCTCCCCCCGGAAATGTTTCTAAATTTTCTTATTCAAATAACGTCTTGTATGACTTTTTGATTCTTAAAATTCAGATGAAATTTTTAGCTTTGTTTTGAGAGTAAAATTTTGTAAAACTTAAATAAAAAAGATTATTATAGATCATTATTTTGCACTTTGTTTATTTTAAGGACAGAAAAAGAAAGAAACAAAATGTACATAAATTAAATAATTATGGTACAATAAATGGGATAATGTACCACTTCAGTAAATAGAACATAGTATCGGTACTCTTTCAAATATCGAATAATACTTTAACTTAACTTACTTTAACTTAAGCATGAAAATTGCACTTCTCCCCCAAAAGCCTATTAAAATAATTCACAAAAATCAAAAATCTCCAACAAAATTATTTTAACCCTTTTGCACCCGATTTTTTTTTGTTCATTGAAAAAAAAAAAAAAAAATTCTTTTATAGTGGGTGCGAAACT
>KZ651050.1:988997-999278 GCA_001010745.2 Gerris buenoi | reverse complement strand
CGAGTTATAAGACGTTTATGTTCACCTCGAAAGGGAAAAAAATACGTTATACTGAGGGGACCGAAATACATTGGTTTTATACCAATTATCGGGATTTTTTCAAGGGACTGGCAATAATATACGATTTATCGGGATATATGATATAACGGGATATGAAATACCGGGATTCTACTGTATAAATAAATGCCTGACTGTCTCTTATTCCTGCCGTCATTGCGATATAACTTTAGTGATTGGTTGGACGCATGCCCGGGAAGGTTTCTGAGTTAGTAAAACCATGTTTAAATTTTGGTACACAGGGTTAAGGGGTACAAAAATGTCAAAGTAATAAAAACCTTAAATGATGCATATCGTTAAAAAGCTCTTTAAGTGAGTACAGTGTTGTGTTGTTATGAACATTTTCGTCATATTTTAATTTAGGAGAGGAGAAAAATGTTGAAGAGAAAATATTTCTATAATATATACATCTAAATAAATAAGTAATGAATGTTTGTTTCTTGTATTTTGCAAATTGTAATATAATTTTTGTTTTTTTTTTAAGGCAAGATTTTTTAACTAAACNTGAGTTGTCTCGGACCGATTTTTTTCTTTTCATTCTTATTTGCCCTTATTTGCCCTTCGCCCCCTGCATCGTTCCCCTCCGTCCTATCGCCCCCTTAAAATTCCTCATCGCCCACTGGGGGGCGATATCGCCCACGTTGAGAACCACTGCTCTAAAGTGTTCAGTTCAAACACTGTGGTCACTATGATCATGATCCCTCTGATCAGTTAGTTATATATCGCATTAGCTTAAATGGCTGATATACCAGATTACAGTGATTATAATCAGTGAAATCACTATATTTGAACTCACCCTAAGGCTCAAAATTTCATTAAATGAATAAATAAAGCATTTATAAAAATCAAATCTTTAATGATTATAATATATGACTAATTTGCAATAAAACAAGTAAAATTAGAAACAATAAACATTTTAATTTTAATTGTAGAAATTATGAATACAATTTCTACCTCTCTCAAGAATAGTAAAAAGTAAATAATTTTTTTAAAAAATCAAATTTTTAATGATAATAATGAAANGGTGTTACAAATGTAGCAACTATATTACATTTCTTATGTTATTAATATTTATTAGGCGGTACGAAGTTCGCCGGGTCAGGTAGGTATAATAATAAGAGGAAAGTTCGATTACTATAACTCTTAATAAGCAATTAAATTCTTGTATAAATCAAATTCTGATTGTATAAAATCTTATTGATATCGAGTTTATTACAATATAGTTAGCAAGAAAATCGTGGCCTAAAGAATATTTTATAATAAGAAAATATATTTGAATCTGTCAATGTCATGATTTTGAATAGTCTTACAAATAATCAATGTAGGGTAAGTATGTATTAAAAGAGATTCCATAGGTAAACTTGATAAAATCCAATAAGTTTTTTTTTATAAATTTCTTTTTACTTAGTTGTCAACAAGAATCCAATTATTTATTTTGAATAGATTTTTTTTTTCTTTGAAGAGAATATAGATGCGACTTGCATTGCTTTTTTTTATAAAATCAGCTTTGTCAATAATTTTAATTCTATAGATAAATTTGATATCTTAGAATTTAAAAAAAGCCGATGGCAGGAATGAGGTTTTGATAATTGATGATTATAAAATAGAGAGAAAAGTTAATGATCATGGAAGAAAAAAAAAAAAAAAATAGATTGCCAATAAGCGTGGCTAATAGCTTCCTCGTATCCTATTATGTACTTTATTGATATATTACCATTATTGTTGTAATACTTTATTGTTATATTATATCAACATTATTTTAAAAAATTTTGATTAGGGTATGTAAAATAAATATAACGAAAGGAAAAATCAGTGGCAATATCCAAAGTGTCAAAGTGTTCAAATTCGTAAAAACAAAAGTTGGTAGGATTGAGAGTAGGTTTATAGTTGAGAGCCAGCGTGGGCGTTGGGTTAAACCACGTCTGTTGGGCCATCACTAAATCATGAGCTGAACGAGATGGGGTTCGATTCCTCGCCGTGACACTCTGATTTATATGGCTCACTATCGATCACATCATACTCGCTTCGGCGGTACAATGTACAAATGTATGTAAAAGGGCCTAAGTAATGGCGTAATTGCAAGGATCGAACAAGTGGTTAGTCCTACCCGTTCTACTAGGAAGCACTAGACTACTACTACTACTAGGTTTATAGTTTGAGAGCAGTTTGATAACGTGAACACGGAAGTGAATGCAACAGTGTACTTATAGCGAATGATGAAGCCTGGTCGTCTGGTCTCGAGGTCCTTAGGCTCGCTGTGCTATTGAAGAGGTAGGTAAAATAGAGAGGTAGAGGAACCAAGNAATTTTTTAAAAAATCAAATTTTTACAAATAATAATAAAAGAAATATTAGCAATAAAACAAGCTATTTAATCAAATTCACTTTCAAGTTCTAAATCATTATTTGATCTTGAACATATTACAAAATCAAATGTTACCGTAAAGTTTAAATGTCCAGTATACTAGACATCAAATTTTGACGATAAATTATGTGCTAAATTTGATCATTTTTTGTGATTGAAAATTATTATTGACAAGTTCTAACTTTTATCTTTAAAAAACAATCACTGCGCCAAAGAAATATTAAAAATGTAAAACAAAAAACTGAAACATATATACATCCCTCTGGACGCCATGTTGCTGGGTTGAAAAACACTTGTCGAAGTGATGTTTATCTAATAGTTACAATTATTTTTGTTAACACTGATGAGTTCAAATCACTAAAGAAGGTATCAGGATGCCCAAAAAGTAACATTAAAATAAAGACAAATAACTTAATGTAGATTAAAACTCCTGAAAATGATGTCCAGTATACTGGACACCTGGAACGAAAGGGTTTTAAACGACGCACTCTGCCCCCCCCCCCCCCCCTCTCCTTTGAGCGGGCACCCTTGCATTCAACGCCAAATTCAAGGCTATACAAGATTTGCAAGACAAGTAGTTTTTGAGAATTTTAATGATAGACGGACGTAAAGAATTAATTGATAATTGTTTTGTTGTAAGAATTAATTATGACTTAATTGTTGGTTGTGAATAATTCCGAAAACGATGCTGTTTTGGATCCATGTTCTTGAGGAACATTTTACCAAATTTTCTGAAAGATTTGGAAGTGACTCGGGCACACCCTTTATACAGGGTGTCCCAGTTAATGTGGAACAGAATGCAAATCCATTCTTAAAAAGATGCATTATTGATTTTTTTTTTCACTTTTTGAGCCCTGCTGAACACCTTTTTAGGAAAAAAAACAGTCACGTATAAGGTATGAATTTTCGATTGTATTTGGATTCTATGGCTAAAATTAAGAATTTTTTGCATTTTGATTTTTTTTCCTAAATCCATTTGTTTAACTGTAAAATGGACTTAAAGTTTAAATTTTAGCAAGTTTAGGGCTCTGTAGACGGCAAACTAATGATCGGAGCAAAAAAATTCCAAGAGTAAAAAAGTCTTATTTTTAGCCATAGAATCCAAATCTAGTCCTAAAAATATGGCTTCCTATTCACTTTTTGTTTATTTTGTTTGCTGCACACAGAAAATGTTAAGCATATTTATGTTCTAGAAGCGCCATTTTAGCATTTATCGAACCCTGAAAACCGCATATTTCTATCTATCATGGTTCCGGAGATATTTCGCTGTTCGATATCAGCTGGGACTCCCTGTATAGTAATAATATGTAGTAAACTTTTTTTTTAAATAATTTTGTGTTGTTGATTTTATCACTACTATGGCAAATTTGAATTATGATTTTCAAACGGTTAATCCAACCCCCAACAATGGACCATATTGATATTGATTGATATGTATCAGTTGATGTAGTTCAGCCATGCATTAAGTGCTTATTAGAGCTCGTTATTAGTTAGCTCGTATCTGGTTCTCAATTGAAATTAACTTTGAATCTCTGACCAAAAGGCAATCGCACCCTTTCACTTCCCTTCGGTTAGCAAATCAATAGCAAATAAATCCGTTATCAATTGCTCCCATTTTGCACCTTTCCTTGTGACATGACAAAAATCTTTTTTATCTTTGTTTCTAGAAGGATTTCCTGTATTGAAAATCTTAAGTGCAAAATAATATCCTGTTGCCTTTTTTACTCTCTCTTATGTACGTTATGTACATAAGATCTATATATGCTATATATGTATATAGGGGAAAGTTGTCTAAAACGGGGACGTCGGGTCAAACGGGGACATAGTGCTTTTAGAGTACGCATTCTAACTATGTCCCCGTTTGANTTTGTGTAAGCATAAAAATATCCTAATTCAACGGCATTTGTGTAAGCATAAAAATATCCTAATTCAACGGCATTTGTGTAAGCATAAAAATATCCTAATTCAACGGCATTTGTGTAAGCATAAAAATATCCTAATTCAACGGCATTTGTGTAAGCATAAAAATATCCTAATTCAACGGCATTTGTGTAAGCATAAAAATATCCTAATTCAACGGCATTTGTGTAAGCATAAAAATATCCTAATTCAACGGCATTTGTGTAAGCATAAAAATATCCTAATTCAACGGCATTTGTGTAAGCATAAAAATATCCTAATTCAACGGCATTTGTGTAAGCATAAAAATATCCTAATTCAACGGCATTTGTGTAAGCATAAAAATATCCTAATTCAACGGCATTTGTGTAAGCATAAAAATATCCTAATTCAACGGCATTTGTGTAAGCATAAAAATATCCTAATTCAACGGCATTTGTGTAAGCATAAAAATATCCTAATTCAACGGCATTTGTGTAAGCATAAAAATATCCTAATTCAACGGCATTTGTGTAAGCATAAAAATATCCTAATTCAACGGCATTTGTGTAAGCATAAAAATATCCTAATTCAACGGCATTTGTGTAAGCATAAAAATATCCTAATTCAACGGCATTTGTGTAAGCATAAAAATATCCTAATTCAACGGCATTTGTGTAAGCATAAAAATATCCTAATTCAACGGCATTTGTGTAAGCATAAAAATATCCTAATTCAACGGCATTTGTGTAAGCATAAAAATATCCTAATTCAACGGCATTTGTGTAAGCATAAAAATATCCTAATTCAACGGCATTTGTGTAAGCATAAAAATATCCTAATTCAACGGCATTTGTGTAAGCATAAAAATATCCTAATTCAACGGCATTTGTGTAAGCATAAAAATATCCTAATTCAACGGCATTTGTGTAAGCATAAAAATATCCTAATTCAACGGCATTTGTGTAAGCATAAAAATATCCTAATTCAACGGCATTTGTGTAAGCATAAAAATATCCTAATTCAACGGCATTTGTGTAAGCATAAAAATATCCTAATTCAACGGCATTTGTGTAAGCATAAAAATATCCTAATTCAACGGCATTTGTGTAAGCATAAAAATATCCTAATTCAACGGCATTTGTGTAAGCATAAAAATATCCTAATTCAACGGCATTTGTGTAAGCATAAAAATATCCTAATTCAACGGCATTTGTGTAAGCATAAAAATATCCTAATTCAACGGCATTTGTGTAAGCATAAAAATATCCTAATTCAACGGCATTTGTGTAAGCATAAAAATATCCTAATTCAACGGCATTTGTGTAAGCATAAAAATATCCTAATTCAACGGCATTTGTGTAAGCATAAAAATATCCTAATTCAACGGCATTTGTGTAAGCATAAAAATATCCTAATTCAACGGCATTTGTGTAAGCATAAAAATATCCTAATTCAACGGCATTTGTGTAAGCATAAAAATATCCTAATTCAACGGCATTTGTGTAAGCATAAAAATATCCTAATTCAACGGCATTTGTGTAAGCATAAAAATATCCTAATTCAACGGCATTTGTGTAAGCATAAAAATATCCTAATTCAACGGCATTTGTGTAAGCATAAAAATATCCTAATTCAACGGCATTTGTGTAAGCATAAAAATATCCTAATTCAACGGCATTTGTGTAAGCATAAAAATATCCTAATTCAACGGCATTTGTGTAAGCATAAAAATATCCTAATTCAACGGCATTTGTGTAAGCATAAAAATATCCTAATTCAACGGCATTTGTGTAAGCATAAAAATATCCTAATTCAACGGCATTTGTGTAAGCATAAAAATATCCTAATTCAACGGCATTTGTGTAAGCATAAAAATATCCTAATTCAACGGCATTTGTGTAAGCATAAAAATATCCTAATTCAACGGCATTTGTGTAAGCATAAAAATATCCTAATTCAACGGCATTTGTGTAAGCATAAAAATATCCTAATTCAACGGCATTTGTGTAAGCATAAAAATATCCTAATTCAACGGCATTTGTGTAAGCATAAAAATATCCTAATTCAACGGCATTTGTGTAAGCATAAAAATATCCTAATTCAACGGCATTTGTGTAAGCATAAAAATATCCTAATTCAACGGCATTTGTGTAAGCATAAAAATATCCTAATTCAACGGCATTTGTGTAAGCATAAAAATATCCTAATTCAACGGCATTTGTGTAAGCATAAAAATATCCTAATTCAACGGCATTTGTGTAAGCATAAAAATATCCTAATTCAACGGCATTTGTGTAAGCATAAAAATATCCTAATTCAACGGCATTTGTGTAAGCATAAAAATATCCTAATTCAACGGCATTTGTGTAAGCATAAAAATATCCTAATTCAACGGCATTTGTGTAAGCATAAAAATATCCTAATTCAACGGCATTTGTGTAAGCATAAAAATATCCTAATTCAACGGCATTTGTGTAAGCATAAAAATATCCTAATTCAACGGCATTTGTGTAAGCATAAAAATATCCTAATTCAACGGCATTTGTGTAAGCATAAAAATATCCTAATTCAACGGCATTTGTGTAAGCATAAAAATATCCTAATTCAACGGCATTTGTGTAAGCATAAAAATATCCTAATTCAACGGCATTTGTGTAAGCATAAAAATATCCTAATTCAACGGCATTTGTGTAAGCATAAAAATATCCTAATTCAACGGCATTTGTGTAAGCATAAAAATATCCTAATTCAACGGCATTTGTGTAAGCATAAAAATATCCTAATTCAACGGCATTTGTGTAAGCATAAAAATATCCTAATTCAACGGCATTTGTGTAAGCATAAAAATATCCTAATTCAACGGCATTTGTGTAAGCATAAAAATATCCTAATTCAACGGCATTTGTGTAAGCATAAAAATATCCTAATTCAACGGCATTTGTGTAAGCATAAAAATATCCTAATTCAACGGCATTTGTGTAAGCATAAAAATATCCTAATTCAACGGCATTTGTGTAAGCATAAAAATATCCTAATTCAACGGCATTTGTGTAAGCATAAAAATATCCTAATTCAACGGCATTTGTGTAAGCATAAAAATATCCTAATTCAACGGCATTTGTGTAAGCATAAAAATATCCTAATTCAACGGCATTTGTGTAAGCATAAAAATATCCTAATTCAACGGCATTTGTGTAAGCATAAAAATATCCTAATTCAACGGCATTTGTGTAAGCATAAAAATATCCTAATTCAACGGCATTTGTGTAAGCATAAAAATATCCTAATTCAACGGCATTTGTGTAAGCATAAAAATATCCTAATTCAACGGCATTTGTGTAAGCATAAAAATATCCTAATTCAACGGCATTTGTGTAAGCATAAAAATATCCTAATTCAACGGCATTTGTGTAAGCATAAAAATATCCTAATTCAACGGCATTTGTGTAAGCATAAAAATATCCTAATTCAACGGCATTTGTGTAAGCATAAAAATATCCTAATTCAACGGCATTTGTGTAAGCATAAAAATATCCTAATTCAACGGCATTTGTGTAAGCATAAAAATATCCTAATTCAACGGCATTTGTGTAAGCATAAAAATATCCTAATTCAACGGCATTTGTGTAAGCATAAAAATATCCTAATTCAACGGCATTTGTGTAAGCATAAAAATATCCTAATTCAACGGCATTTGTGTAAGCATAAAAATATCCTAATTCAACGGCATTTGTGTAAGCATAAAAATATCCTAATTCAACGGCATTTGTGTAAGCATAAAAATATCCTAATTCAACGGCATTTGTGTAAGCATAAAAATATCCTAATTCAACGGCATTTGTGTAAGCATAAAAATATCCTAATTCAACGGCATTTGTGTAAGCATAAAAATATCCTAATTCAACGGCATTTGTGTAAGCATAAAAATATCCTAATTCAACGGCATTTGTGTAAGCATAAAAATATCCTAATTCAACGGCATTTGTGTAAGCATAAAAATATCCTAATTCAACGGCATTTGTGTAAGCATAAAAATATCCTAATTCAACGGCATTTGTGTAAGCATAAAAATATCCTAATTCAACGGCATTTGTGTAAGCATAAAAATATCCTAATTCAACGGCATTTGTGTAAGCATAAAAATATCCTAATTCAACGGCATTTGTGTAAGCATAAAAATATCCTAATTCAACGGCATTTGTGTAAGCATAAAAATATCCTAATTCAACGGCATTTGTGTAAGCATAAAAATATCCTAATTCAATGGCATTTGTGTAAGCATAAAAATATCCTAATTCAACGGCATTTGTGTAAGCATAAAAATATAAAAGTGGTGCGTTAATTTTGACGCGGAGTTTATATAGATAGTTTTACTGATCTTTAAAACTTCATAGCGGTGTCGCTGTTGGTTTAACTAAAAAATGGTATTTAAAAAAAAATGTTTGTCTCATTGAATTTAAAAATTCATAGAATTTTTTTCCCGACCAAAAAATTCCTATTTTAAATTTGAAGTTCACGTTTACCCGAGCGTTCCGCGGGAGCGCTTGCGCGGATGATGTTGTCCAACTAACTCGTCCTGGTCATTGATAAAATGAACATGTCTGCCAAATTACATCAAAATCGGTTTTTCTTTTATCCAAGTTATCGTCACTTTTTTTAGACATTTAAAAGGATTTGCCGACACACAGACAGAAAGACCAAGACCAAAAATTTTCCCTGATGTCTGAAACGCATTTCTGTCTTGAAATTTTTAAAATCGGAGACATAAATTGATTTTGTCCTCAAAAGTGAACACAAGCCCATTTCGGCATGACTTGGGCGCCGCATAGAACACCGGAAAGAATGTAATAAAATAAGTATTATGTCAATTTTACTTTTAAAAATGCCGATTTCAATAATTAGAACGAAATGGAAAGAAGCTTTTACATTTTCCATGAGTAGTAAAATAATTAAAAAAAACATAGTACGATATCGGAGTCACTTGCAAAAACGTCATGGAAAATATGAGCGGTGACTCATTTTCTCAATTTGTCGATACGGTCTCAACCTCCAACCTCCAATGGTCTGCTGCTGTCATAGGGCTTTTTGCATTCCTCGTTGATTCATCTTTGACTTTTGAAGCTTGCTAATAGGCATTTACCTTCGTGTTTTAAGTATATGTCGACATACACATACATTTTTGTGTAAGACCAATACTCAGTATTGACAATATTAGAGTTTTTTTTTTACTCGTTGACCTCTGTTAAACAATATCCTACGCGTACTTGTCCCTGAGCTATTATAGTAACTGCAAACCGGAAATTTTCCACTCCACTTGACCTTAGGAGGCCTTAAAACGTGAAAATTTACCGAAATAGAATTTTCGTTTCATCTCGACACTTTCTTTCAACATATATGTGATGATGAAACTTCGGCATGGCTAGTCTCCCTATGGGCTGTTGTGCCGCTGAGTGCATAAGTTAGATACACGAGGAAGTAAAAACACCGAAACTCGGAATGCAGTTTTTCGTGAATTTCAAAGATTAAGTATTTTTACCTTAATTGTTATCTTTTATCTTTATCAAGTACTTTATCAGGTTATCAATTGCATGAGAGTTACGTCTGGCATTTAAGCCGAAAAGCTGGCTTCATTGTCAGTTTCTAGGGATGAACTCAGAGCTAGTAGTAGTAGTAGAGAGGTCCTAGTTCTAGTACACTGGACGAACCACGTGTTCGAACTTAGTGTGGCAGTTAGGCCATTTTACTAGCCCCCGTAGAGACTTCCATCCAGGGCCGATTTAACTATAGGGGCACGATGGGCACGTGCCCAGGGGCGCAAGAGGTTTGGGGGCGTAACTCAAAAGGCTAGATGGGAGGGAGCAAAGCTAAATTTTGCAAGGGCAAAAAATATAAATGCGGAAAAAAATTTGTTCAGCTCTTAACAGAATAAATACAGTGGTAGGTCTATAATGCGTAAATATAAGCTGAACAGTTGACAACC
>KZ651050.1:966137-986475 GCA_001010745.2 Gerris buenoi | reverse complement strand
ACCCCCAAGTGTTATATATTTTTGTAATCTACTCTTCAATACCTTTCATTTGATACCCTACTAAAAATTAAAAATAAAAAAAAATTCCCCTTGACAGAAATTAGCCGCCATTTTGGACTCCCAGTTTATCAGATCAAATTGCTAATCTTATTTTTTCTTTGGCCCATCAGACCGCACATTTTGCATATTTTTTATATTTTTAGTAACAGCAGAAATATAGTTTAGGGGAGGGGGGAACACAAAATTTTGATGTTAAAACGCGGAAAATTAAACACTACCCACAAGTGTTATATTTGTAATCTACGCTTCAATATCTTTCAGTTGATACCCCACTCAAAATTTTAAAAAATATATTTTTTTCACGCGATGTGAGTTATCCACCATTTTGAATTTGAACAGCTAATAATTTTGAGTTCACTATATATGTTTCCTGTGTGCGCGACAAAACTATCAATACTGGAAAGTTTCATGTTTTTATCTCTTTTGGTTCAAAAGTTATTGGAACTGTACAGTGTGAGGGGGTGGGGAGGGGAGGGGAGGGCGCATCGTGACGGGGTGCCCAGGGCGCAGTGAACGTCTAAAACGGCTCTGCTTCCATCTACTGCACACATCATACCTCTGAACATTGTACCGCTAAAACGAGTATGGTGAGACCATTAGTGAGCCGTATAAATCAGAGCATCGTGGCGAGGGATCGAATCCACGACATTGTGCCGCCCTTGATTCATTGATGGCCGAGCAGATATGGTAGGCAATTTAATCCACACGGTCACGCAGGCGCTCAACCCAGAGCTAGGTGCGATGTATAGAGGGAGTACTTGCTTTGAAACAGAATCGATGCAAGTAAACATGAAAGTGTTCCAATGCAGGGAGTTAGTTACCTGAACCTGATTGAATAAGTTTCAATTAAGTAAGGGTTTGTTCGCGTTAATGCAATGTCACGGCAAATATGCCGGGATCCCGTAAAACTTCTGCCCGAAGCCAATCCGGTGGCATTCATTTCACTGTGGTTGTTTACCCTTTGAAAATACTCTTTGATAAAATCCAAATCATCGCCTCCAATGCAAATTTACTCAGTTCCAAACATGATTATGAGTTTATAAACGGATATTAATTATTGAAATTTAATAACATGATTGAACATACCTGTTACTATGTTGATTTAGGTGTAACAAATAAAACGAAATAATATACACTATTATATAAAATTAAACGATGAACATTAAGGAAACTTTGAAGAAATCATAGCAGGTTGTGGTTAAGCTCGGATATGATTTAAAAAGAATCTTGAAAGAGAATCGAACTGAGGTTATTTATGACGGTTTATGATGGTTAAGGTCCCCTTACACATGGTCAAAATGTTGCACAAACATTTTATGTGACTATTTACATGAAATTTTTTAAATTATTGAATGTGCTTTATACCCAACAACCTTAATTTACTTTATCAACTTACAGTTTCAAGAAAAACTTATCTATCCACTTGAAAAATATACGCGTTAATAACATTCAGCTGCAGCAGGTTATAATATAAAAATTCAATAAGTTATTAACAAAGCTCTTTTGCTCTACTTGAACTTTTTATTGGACGGAAAATAATATATAATAAGCTTATTATTGCTGTTACAAAAACATCCTTCAGCTCATTATATTTTTCAATAATACTATTAAAAATAATCTGTCTCAAGTGCTTTTGTAAGCTGTTTCAAGTACCCTCTTTCTCGAGTGTTTACTCTTGTGTAATTGTTGGAATTATTATAATATTTATTTAGTCTAAGTCCCTAATGAGGAGACTTAAAAAATTAATTTTAGTTAACTTAATTAAATTTACCTTGACTTGGTTTTAAATTAACTCTCTCTCTCTCTCTGGCGTAAAAACAATATTTTATATACAAGTATGTATAATTTAATATTTTATATTGAGGTTCTGTACAAACGACTATTCTAACTTACGAATTAGAGAGTTTTTTAAAAACCACTAATGGCCACTAGAATACTAGAACCACTATGAATACTAGAATATAAGAATTGTTCCGGCAAACTTTTCATAGCTAACAATATAACAACCCACTTGTTTCACAATAGACAGACATTTTATAAATACTACTTTTTCGACTCAAGGGACATGGTAATTTTTTTTTTTTTTTTTTTTTTTTTTTTTTTTTTTTTTTTTTTACTAATACNGCTATTAAGAACTCCCCTTTAATTAAAATTCATCTGGAGTAAGCCTTGTTTCCAGACTTTAATCTTTTAGATGCCTTATCAAACTCTTATACATTTTTATTTCCAATAAAACTGGATTTCATTTAATTATTTATTTATCGTAAGGGTTTTGCACTGAAGGAAATCTCCATTAAAAAAAAACGAAAAAAAAAAAAAACAATCCCTTACTAAAAACGTTATATTTTATGGATGTAAAACCAGCAGAACCTGAAAACAAAAATTAAAATTAAAAAAATGTATAATATTTGAGATAATAATGCATATTATTATCACAAATATAAGAGGGAAATGGTTTAAATCAAAAGCTAATATTGACAACTGCACGGATAATAGTTGCAAATTAATTTATCAGAAAGTTTCGACTTTCACCCGATACAAGTAATTGTATATTGTTGTTTTTGATTGTGCAATTTCCACAGTTATATTGTTAACAGGGCCGAAGCTAGGGGGTGGCGAGGAAGGCCCCCGCCAGGGGCGTCAACCTGAAGGGGGGCGCCAAACTGACGATTTAATTTTAGTAATTGTTATTTAATTACAGTAAAATCAAAAAAGTAGGGGCAAAATATCATATAGGAAGGGTGGCAGCCTACCCTGGGCGCCGTATTTTAGGGGCTTCAAAAATGACCAAATGGTAATTTATTATTTCATCTTATATATTATTATTTATACATATTTTCTCACTTGAATCAGAATATGCAAAAGCTGGTTAACCCAAAAGTTCCTGTAAAGCGCCAAAGTGTGCGTTACAGAGCCCTTGGGAGCCGCGACATCCTAACAGGGGCGCCGAAAAAAAAAATACAATGTTTGTAATTTTAAAGAGATAAAATAAAGAAGTTGTTGAAAAGTTAACCCTCTACAATATTGATAAATACTTTAGCTCTCCGATGCATAGGCACAGAGGTATTGAACAAAACCAAAAAAAAAAAAACCGTCTACATTTTTTCTATATGACTTTCCTTGTACAAGGTTTTCTTTTCTGCAAACTTGGAATTTTACTTTTGGCCTTGGTCCTAACAACATATCCAAAAATTGTAGATAACCGAATTTTCGCAAGGAAGACTATATTTTTTGTACTTATTGACGGAACTTTTAAATACCCTGTTATTTTTATTTTTAACCTAATTCTATCAGCTAATTTCTGACGAACTTAAAACATTTGGCGTACTTAATTTTTTTGTTAATTCACGTAACTAAAATATTTTTAATGACGACGCGGTGTGTCGTCTTTGTCACTACAAAAAATTCGTACCACTGATTGCTGGAGGATATGGTGTCACGTCAGCATGTTGTTTCCATATCACCACGTTTTTAGGACGTACGCGGTGAGTTGTCTTTGTCACTACATAAAATTCGTACCACTGAATGCTGGAGGAGATGGTGTCGCGTCAGCATGTTGTTTCCATATCACCACGTTTTTTTTAAGTCGCATTAGTGCGTATTAAATAGAGGCTTCTACATGAGGGCGACGGTAACGCCCTTGTTTTCTTGCACCCTTAAGGATATAATTCTAGGTAAACTTAATAAACATTATTTCTCAGAATTTTGCCCCCTTCCCCCTCCTCATTATTTCTTGAACCTCCCTACTTATTTTCCTGAGGAAAGTTTTCCTTTTCAAAATTTCCCTCCTCGGAGTCTCATTCGCTATCTTGTCTTGGAAGGTGAAACATCTTTTGATAGTGAAGATAAATAAATTTGATTTTAAAAATTAATTTTTTTTTTTTGCGGCATTACAATACTTCAGACCTTCAATCCAAGCAGTTGTTTGGGTATTATCTCTACTCTGCGGCAACTCTGATTGCAGGTAAAAATAATTTTATGCCGTAATACTTATCCCGTTTTACTCTTATAATTTCTTAAAATTTCTTTTTTTTTTTTTTTTTTTTTTTTTTTTACTAATACGACCAAACTTTTAATAACTATTTAATAATTTATTGTTTACTATTTAATATTTTATGTTACACCACCATGTATGTGATTAATACTGAGTATGTAGAGGTTAGACCCGCGCTACAGTTGTACCTCATTATGTTTTATGTTCCCATCATGAGTGTATGCCTCCTGTTCTTATGTGAAGTGTGTTTGTGTCACAACTATAAATGTTTATAACTATTTACTATCTTTATTTTATTTATGAAAACACTTTAAATAATGGTATTAACACTTTTAATGATTGATATTAAGCATTTAAATTAACATATTCATATATTAGTAATTACTTTTATTTTTATTTATTTATTTATTTTTATTATTATTTTTATTATTTTTTATTTATTTATTTATGTATTTTTTTTTTGGTTTAAACCCTCTTTCTTAAGGTTTCGAGGTCATCCTAGAACCCCTTATTCTTTTAGTAGTTCCTCTTCCGTCCGTCGTATCTTGGAGTATCTACATATCCCAACCTATTGGTGTTAGAGATTTGAAAATTGGTATACAAGTTGAACTTTTTTGCCCGAAAGCAGGAAAAATATTACGAACTTAAACACTAAAAATTTCTTTGATCTGCTAGCAATTGCGAACTGATAGCAAAATTTGCTGGCTTCTTCAGGTTGTGACATAAAAAATTAAATAATTAAGTATTTAAGAATTTAAGAATTATTTTAATTTAAAGTATTAAATTGTTAAATAGTTAATTAAGTAGTTATAGTCCATAAAATCTTTTTATATAGTAAATGTTGTAAAAATATGTTTACTGAAAGGCATTATTTTTCGTAAAAATATAAAAATATCGTAATAATTATTGATAATCGTTAATGTTATAGCCTGAATTAGCCCAAATGTGAGGGCGAAATAGCAGCAAATCAGAAAAAAGTGAAAATTGACTACTAATATACTGATATACTACTAATAAAATTGACTACTAATATTCCCCAAAAAAATGCCAACCACACGTATAAAGAAAAGTTACAAAAAAGGGTTTAAACTACCAGAAAGAAAACTAAAAAAATAATACTGCTATAATGTATGAATATATTTTTAATGTATTTGCGTTACATCAATCTATACACAATAACATTTATTATAAAAGGAAAAATAGAGCTTTTCCTTAAATTGTGACTTTACATTCTCACCAAGATATATTGCGTTTTATTTATGTTCTTTCATACAAGTATTTAATCTAGCGTGCATTAATTCCAATATTTTTAAATGTAAAAACACAGGACAAGTAAAATTAATCAACTTACAAACTCCTTTTACCTCTAGTTTGAGTTATTAGGATCGGAGTAATATTAATGTTGGAAAATATGTACTTATAAATATTTCCATACATATATTTGGACTGTCGCTAAATTAATATTTCCAAACCAAGATTTTGATGAATTTAATATATAACTGAATAAAAAGATGAAAACTTCTCCGCTTCATAGGAAAAGATTGAATCACGTTCAATGTTATCTTGTTTGAGTCTAAAATATAGTTATAATAAATGTATTACATATTTTCTTACTGTGATTTTGATGAATTATTGTATTGTATTACCGAAGCTTACACAATATGTGACCGTTCTTTAAAATAATCTATTTTAGTCGGGAAGTTGTGCACAGAGGGCCACCTCTGTTTTGGCCCTCTGGTCACCCAACTTATAAATTTTAAATTATTAAGCAATGTTATATATTATAGCTGAATTTTGTTTTCATTTATTGTGTACGGTTTCTTGAAACACTAAACATACAATGCTGCAAGGACGAATGTACTATGCAAACAAAATTCAATCAATTCAAAATATGAAGTCAGCGAATTGAAATATGAATTCGCAATTACCGACTAGACCAACCTATATTTGCTCTAATATTACTAGAACATATAGGTTGATTAATTTTCAAAATGCATATATATACAATATACATATTATATTAATTCTTTTCTCGTGCATTCTTGCTAGCCTAACCGAATTAAATATAAACATTACATAATTCAAATTACAATTATCAATAACTACGGAGACATACAGAGACATGTATGTCTCCCGTAGTTATTGATTTATTGTAATTTGTTGTGTTTGTGCCGAGTTATTGATGATTGTAATTTGAATTATTTAAAATTTAATCTTTCGGTAGTAAGAAAACTACCAAAAAACTTAAAAATTGAAAATATAAACATTACTTGAAGCCAAATCACGATGTTACAATTAAACACGAAAAGCCTAGTAGTCAAATCACGATGATACTATGTTATTTTAAGGAGGGAAATCACCGCCGAAATTTACTTTTAATATTTTATTATTACCTAATTTAACGGAGATATTGAATTCAGTACCTAGTTACAAGGGTAAATTTAAATAATCTGATCCGAGCTATGCAATTTTGCCATTTTACCTTTCCGTTAAACGTTTAATTGTTCAAAGGGAATTTGGAATTTATAACGATATATCATATTAGGAATAGACGTAGTTCAATAGTTGTTTGATGGAGGTATTGCTAGATGGTTTGACTAGTGATCCGCGAACCAGATATAATACCTTCCCTAAGCCACTACATCTGGTATCTCGATAAATTTTGGTGTTTAGATAATCAAACATTATTGAAATATCTCTAAGTGCTCTATTGGCCTAGTAAATTCCTGGAATCCAGGCTGTACAAGATGACCAAATGCAAAGCCGCTCGATATCTGCACTTGTCCTAACATCATAGAAGTGAAATGTCCATATTTTGGCCTTTCGGCATCACACGTGGATCCCGACTTGGTTTACTTAAAAAAATCGGTCCGAGACAACTCAGACAAACTTTCTCATTTATGTACATTTAATTACTATTGGAAATTTCATCAAAAATTATCATAAAAATAACTTCTCCCGGGCGGGAAATTGAACCCGGGCTCTCTCCATCCGCGTTTTAAGCACTTTTCTCAGGAACTAGATTTTTCCCGGGAAAACGGCTTATATCATTAGATTCGTATTTAAATTGACTACATTTTAGAATTTTTTAATCAAAATCGTCGGAACCGTTTTCGAGAAATAATTTTTTTTCGTGTTTTTTCAGAGTTTTTGGGGGGTAGCGCCCTCAAATTTGGAGTTAAAATTCATTTCTCGATTTCACCTCGGGGTATGATTTTTTTTTTTAACATGTATGCCAAATTTTGTCAAAATCAGCCCAGTAGTTTAGGCTCCAGGCGTCTGCACAGACGACAGACAGACAGACATTTTTTAAAAACCACTTTTTTGGACTCAGGGGACCTCAAAACGTGTAAATCCATCAAAATCTCAAAACCGAATTTTCGCACCATCACAACACTTTCTTTTTATATGAGAAAGTAAAAATAATAATAGTATAAAAGTTGCTTGTCTCATTGAATAGATAAAGTTAGACTTAGTTCCCATCCACATATTCCATTTTTACATTTGAAGCTTACATTTACACTAGCGTTGCGCGTGAACGCCTAGGCAGATAACATTTTCCAACGGACTCGTGCTGGGAATTGGTAAAATGAACATGTGCACCAGATTTCAACTAACTCGGTCATTTTGTACTCAAGTTATCGTCATCGGTCGATTTCGTGACGGTTGTTATTGTGACGGTCGATTCACTCTCTGGCTCCAGACGCTTATTTCCCCCTGGGGGGGATTGAGATTAACAATAAGTTTTATGATTATCGTTTCATTATTAACAGTTAATAATAATCGAACATTTAGTATGTCTCTAGGCCGCTGCCTCGTCAGGAAGCGATTAATTCTAGGATGGATTGTGAGGAGTGAAGTTTAACTAAACAATTTGGAAAAGAATGGATTGGATAAAGACCCGTGACATTTTAGGTATCGTGGGATATGGAAAAATCTTAAATAGTTTTATATACGTTATGTGGATCGTTTAAGCGTAGAATATAGTGGTCGATGCAGAAACTCAGGTCTTAAGGTAGTAAAATAGTTTTAGAGTCAAAGCTGTTCTTATTATAGTTAATAGTGTAAATACTATCAGTAGTAGAATCTCAAATAATAGAAATAGCACTATTTGAGGAAATAGTGATATAAATAATATGCAGATAATATAAAGTTTATTTCTTGGGAATAGGGAGACAATTTTGACATTCTAAATGTTATAAACAAAATCATACGACAGTAATATTTCCTTATACTATTGACAATCTTTATATTAGCCTATGTTTGATTTATCGTCAAACTAAAAGAAAAATTACCGTCTTCTAGTCTTCTGGTAATTATTGCTTTTAGCTCTTTTCCCAATATGTTGTCGATGTTACCCGTCGTACTTAAATTATCAGGGAAACTGTTCTACTAATGTACCCCTTAATGTCAACATATAAATGTTTCTGTTTAGTTTAGTGGTTATTATTAATGTTAATGTGAGCTTTTCGTTTAGTTGCGATTTATCTAATTATCATTTCATCAAAACTAATTAAATGTATCTGCCATCCTATTTCAATATTCTTTTATTTTTAAAGATCAATTTATTTTCCATTAAGATGGTCTGTTTTAAATAGCGTTAACTTTTAAATCGTAGAGACAAAATATTTTTGAAAATAGAGGAGAAGTTTACCGTCTTTGTAACCCCTTAACATCCATACAAAAAGATGCCTTTGTTTAAGGTTTTAACAGATTCGCATCATTGTTTGGTTTTTAAATTTGACAAACGAATACATTAAACCTTACGTAAATTTGCAGTAGTCATTTTTTTCTTACTGTCTAAATTCTTAAAAGAATAAATCATTTTGATGTTTATGGCTTAAGGTTATATTATTGTCAAAAAATTGTGTTATCCACAAGGATGTAGGTGTAGTATTCATTAGAATGTATGGAAAAATAGCCACGTTGCTTACAAGAAACCGATAATGCAAATTATAAATTTGATCTTTGACATCTTTCTCCAAGGTAAGACGATAACAAATATTTCACCGAATGAAACCATGCACCAGTTTTCATAATTGATGACTTGATTTAATCACCGCTGCTTCTCTTATTAAATGTCTTAGAGTGCCTATATTGATGAATATCCTATCCCTACTGATGGAAACAACGGGAGTCATAAAATATCATCAGCCCAGTTGCCCAACGTGCACGTTAAGCGGTTAAACAGTAGAGAGTGGATTCATATTTGTACGAATAATAAAGGCGGTGAAAATAAAACTTCGACACAATACGATTCGCACTTGTGGCAGCTCAACAACTTCACCAAAGCAGCACAGAGGGGCAGTTCTCAGTAGCGCATGCGATATAATAAACGGATAACGTATGTTTTACCTTACAAGGAGTAAAATTATGGACTGGCTCAGAGTTAGTGTAATAAATGGACCCCGTAAGGGTAAGAACTGGTCGTTCCAATGCAATATGATGTAAGCGTATTTGCTGCCGTAAAAATTTTATCAAGATAAACATTTTATTTTATTATTACTACCCTTTTGGCATTGACCTTATAGCCATTCCATATTGACCTGTAAGCCAAAAGCTATCATTTCGGGTAATATTCTCCTATTGTCACTCATCTTTCCCAGTTTGTTACATATGTATTCGGTTTTGAACTCCTTTATTCAGCTTATTAAAATGCACATATTTTCAAACACATAATATACAATCTGATTTGTTTGCTGTTTGTTTTTCAAATATCTTACAGTGATTCCTTCAGTTTATATCAGTTCTGTTCTTGAACAATTTGAATAGTCTTTGTTGTCTTGATGTAAAGATTTATCTTTTGAGCCACGTGTATATAGTTTTGCTAAATGTTACAAATAACTACTGTAGTTTCCTCTAGTTGTTCAACTATTTTTGAAATCATATTGTTTGCTGTTTATTATGCACATAATATTCTTCAATATTTATGTTAATTTTGTATTTGATATGGTTTATTTATGCATCTCTAACTTCTACCTTCCCACATTTTATGTCGTTACCATTTTAATAGTTTTGTTTTCTTAATTAACAGATAAGTTATAAGTTTCCTTCGTTAGTTGTTTCAATATTATGATATACACTTTTTTTTATTGTAAAAAGTATTTTATGATAGGAAAAAGTAAGTACCGTAGATACTTGCTTGATCAGAGAATCGCTGACCGGTTTCGGCTATGCGCCATCATCAGCATAAATATATAGACTCTACTCCTAGAGACCAGAACTGATCCAATGACGGTATTGACGTTTAGTATTTCTTTATGTCTTATGTCATATCATAACTTATTAACACTTGCGAATTCAAAAAGTATTTTGTTTGATTTAAAATCAGTCTCGGGCTGACTACGAAAATAAAATATATTAGGACCTGCGTAGTGGAAGTGGAGGAGTGGTTAGCGTGCTTGCAACTTCACCTTAAACCTAGGTCTAAATAGTATAAACAATAATATTACCAATACCTGGTGGGTTCGAATTCAAGATGATCTGATGATCCCATGAGATCGGCTCAGTTCCCAGTCCTATGGAGAACGACGTACCTGGCGTTTCAACTGTATAGAGAAGGCATTTTCTCGATCTGAACAATAGCATCCTACTGTCGAGTTAGCCGGGAGAGATGTTATTGATTCAGTCGTGTACTTTACTTATAGTGTATTTTTATGAAATTATACTTTCGGTCGAGGAAAGGTGTGAAAATCAAATCCAAAAGTACATATACACTGCATCTTAAATTATTATTGCTTTTTTATCATTACTTTTACCATACTATTATTAGAGTTTTTTGGGTGCGGCTTTTGTAGATCTTGTAATGCTCAATTGGAAGTTGTAATGCTTTCTTTTAGGAATTACCCCCACGGTAGGGTGGTAGGGCCACGTTTTTTTTTTAAGGTTAAGCGGAAATAATTACTTTCGGTACCTTTAATTGCGAAGTTGTGAAGCTTCACGCAAACAATTTCACCAATAAAACGGGATTATTTTAAACTTTAACTTTAAGCTTTCGGCTCTCAAATATCACTTTAAACGACTTTAAGACAAGAATTCATTACTTTATAAAATTGTCCTATCTGCTGAGGTGGTAACTGAGAAATTTGTTATGGACTTTGTAATTGTAATGTATATCAGTTAAAAGGCCTCAAGCTGTAACTTGAGACCGTATCAGTTATATATTTTTTGAAAAAAATTCGGTAGATTAATTTTTGGACCAATTTGTTTGTTGTAGGTTTAAGTGGTTAAATAATTTATTTGGAAAGAAGTTCCTTATGGCCCGTTCTGGAGCCCGGGACTAAATAAAAAAAACACGACCAAAATCACCGTCACGCAACCAAGGGTCACGAAATCTACCAATGACGATAACTTGAGTAAAAGATGACCGAGTTAGTTTAAATTTGGTACACATGTTCATTTTACCAATATCTAGGCTGAGCTTGTTGGACAACAAACATAGCGTTCACGCGCAACGCTCGTGTAAACGTAAGCTTCAAATTTTAGGACAGGAAAAAAATAATCTATTTAATGAGAAAAACAACTTTTTTAAGTTTATTTTTTTAGTAAAACAAACACCGACAAGGCTATGAAGTGATAAAGATCGCTAAATTTATTAAAGCGGACCTAAACGTTTAAAATAAAGAAAACAACGTTTTTACCGACATCTTACCTTCTAACGTAACGATTAAACTTCTTACACAACGCCTTACGTGCAATTGAAACAGGCATGTAAAATTTCAACCTGATACAAGGAGAATTTTTTAAGTGTTGGTGATTTATATTTTATATTATAATGTTTTAATTGGAGTAATTTTCTACAACCATCTGCTTAAACTATAAACTAATCAAAATGAACTTTTTTTTTCGTTTTTCGTTATTTATTTGATTCATATTATATTATTAAAAAGGTTAAAGCATTGTATCTAGTGCTGAGTAAAAGGAAAAGTCTCAGTATCATTCACCTTGTGTTTCTGTTCTGCATGGTATCCCTGATAAGAGGGATAAAGCTTCTCGCGTAGACCATTTACTGAAGTATTTCTCGGGTGAACACGTTACAACATATTATCGCCTCATTACATTACAACATAGGCAATTACATGTCCTATTAGTTATGTAAAACTTAATCGCGCCTCAAATAGATAAGCTTAGTTGTAAAACTTTTCATTTACCACACCTTTATCGTCGATATCATTGAAAAAAGTTTTCTATAAGAACTACGGAATGATATCGACTCTCCTGAAGAACTCTTGAAGACTCTTTTTAGAATCGACGAAAATATTCGTCACATAGATTTATATTTGATTTCAATAAATCGGTGTATTGTTGACATATGGAGCAGGTCTGATAGGAACCTCATTGTCATATTTTTTCACTCACAGACTGGATTAAACCATCGAGACAACTTGTATTTTATCTGCTACGGATTGTCATAATTTCCAGAGTCGTTGAAACGCCAGCCGTTGACGCTATTGTAAAATTATCTGTGCTCCTATAACACTACTTCAATATTGTCAACTGAATAAATAGAATGTTCTCAAAAAAATAATTCCTCGTGACCGATCTACTTTTATAAGATCAAAATATACGAAAGTTCAAAAATAAAAGATATTTAGTATATTACTTTTATCTACGATCGATACGAAATACGAAATATAAACATTTTATCTCCGTTTAGATGCGTAGAAAGTGATTCTTTTCGTTGTTGTATTCATTGCACATGCGCGTGCGCGTCCATAATTCTTCTTAAAAAATTCTTTACCTTAACTCACGTTTAGCAAGTTTGTTTACATTTAACAAAACTAATTTGCTGTTTGCTTAATTACTGCAACTGTTTATATCAAGTTTTTAGTGAAAAACAATGAGTGATTATGACGAAAATGAGGAGAATAATACTTCTTCCGAAATAATTAATTCGGCACAAAATACAACTAATGAATTAATATCAATTTTATCAAAAGAGAAATATGAACTTACACACGGAAAATGTATTGAATATTTTTTTCTTTATTTATTATTAAAATCCAACAATCGTAGATAAAGTACGGTACGCAACTCGTGCGAAAACTCCATTTTGCTTTGCTCGTGTTGTTTTACTACCTTCGCAGTCGCTCGGGTGCAAACTCCACACTGGCATGCAAGATGCTACTTTCCGCACTAGACGCGTAATGTACTAATTATATTATATACGACACAATGTAATACTGTCTTTGGTATCGACTTATTACAATACTCAAAATCCTCTTACATATGTATGTAAGAGGATTTTGAGTATTGTAATAAGTCGATACCAAAGACAGTATTACATTGTGTCGTATATAATATAATTAGTACATTACGCGTCTAGGGTGTCCCCTGTATAATTATAAAGGGTGGTCCAACTAAAACGCACGATGTTAATTGTAAATAACATAAAAAGTTTTCGAAGAAATATCTTAAAATTTTTTATTATGATAGAAGGATCTATGGCAATTATGTGTGAAACAAAATATCGGCCAAATGCTCGCCACGGTTTATTACTTCGACCTAGAGCTAATTTTCGCAGCACAATCATTATAATAGAAATTAAAGTTTGCTATAATTTCGAAACCTTCATAAATTTGTTTTATTTCAATAAAGCAAATTAAGGCGTCGAAACACTCCTCCACCGAGGAATAAACTACTCAACAAGAAATATCCCAATGAGTTTCCATCTTTAATAATATAAATTCTGTGTGAGTTTCGATTACAGATCATGTTTTCTATGAAGGGCGAAGGTCGCTCTAAATCTAAAAGGACCGTTTCAAGAAGTTTTTATCGACTTATCTTGTCATTTCTTTTTTTTAAATTCGTAACAATAAACTAAAATAACGGTGCCTTCGTTAAAAAAATCACTAACCGGTTACAGATAGTAACAGTGATTTGGTATTTAGTAACGCATAAAGAAGGGTTGTTTTATCAGTTTATTAGTGGAGTGACTTGTTGCGACTGTTTACGAGGAGTTGCGAGTGGCTGTAGTGGACGGTGAGTGCGTGAGGAAGAGGGAATCGGTGTCGAGTACGTACTAGTGGGCGTCAGCAGTGGAGCAGTACCCGTCATGCTAGACTCTAGTGGCCCGAAGGCCTCACCAGTATAGGACGTCCTCGACGAAAGTGAGAGGCCGTTTCCATCGATTCTCATTCTCAGACGAGATGAAAGTAAGAGTCCCCCTTCTTCTACTTATTCTTACGCCCATTACGGCTAACATCCCTGCCGGATTACATCATTCGTTTATAGGCCGCGTCATTCTAAAGAAGAATCGCCCCCTTAAACCAGTCTCGTATTTTATCGAACCGTCAAGTGGATTATACGTATTTATATTTTTTTATAAGACCACTTAAACAGCTTGTAAAGGTTTTATCAAGGGCGTGATGTACTAAGTACTGGGGCTCTTTATATTTTTATTATAACGGCGCGGTAAAACATATTTTTATCAAACTGTCAAAGAATTATTTTGCGGTGTATGAGCTACACATCATTATATAAGTTATTCTTTTGCCAGATAACCGATTCTTGCCACTTGAAAACTTATCCTCTAAGTACGGCTTTAAAAGGGATTGTCAGCATAAAAGCTCTAACTGGAAGAGTCATTTCATCGGTTCGTTAAAATAACAACCCCTTGAAAAATCACTTTAATACTTTGCACAAGTTTAATCGGAAGTTTATCCCATTTCAAATTGGATCGACAAGTAGACCGGATTTATTAATTAGTGGATTGAGCGGTATTTCTGCCTGTTTGTCTATAATCAGTAAACTACATTTTTGTTTGAATACTCTTGACTTGGAATACTCAACCCTAATTATAACAGGTGGAAATCCTGTCGGTGATAGTTCTACAATAGCCTTAAGCACGGGGACTCTTCCGCAAGTTAATTAGGTCGAATCCAGTAATTGGGGCTACAGAATAGTAACGCAATCGTTGCTTTACGACAACAGATAGGACGGACGTATTTATTTATTTACTAAGTGCTTCTTTTAAGTTGGTCTCGTGCGTAGCTAACGAGTTGTAGACGTATTTCATAAATTAATCGAATTCAAATCTGATGTTTACTAAATTTTGAGTATTTAACTCGAACTCGAACGAAACGGTAAGTCAGAAGTGAAAATTAGCAATTATTTTAGTTTGAAAATTTAAAAGAAAATGTTATTAAACACATGAAGTAGTGGTTGTTGTTTTTATCGGACCAGCTGTCAATTAATTTGACAATCCTAATATATTATAGCTGGTGGTTGTTATTATTATGTTATTTTTATAAATAAAAAAAAATATCTCTAAGCCTTTTGCTAGGTCAAACAGAAATTATACCAAGTTGTGCAATAAAGGGAGTATAAATTATTACTAATTAATTATGGAATATTTATAAGAAATTATGAAGTAATACCAAATCGTGCAATAAAGGGAATATAAATTATTACTAATTAATTATGAAATATTTCTATAAAACTGATTAGTTGTAACTAACAGATATACCCTTTTGAGATTCGCTAAATGTATTCCTTTAAATTTTAATGGAATTCATAAAATTTGTGTTTCAGATTTTCCTTGTTGTAACGAACTACATAGTTTCTTATCTCTTTTTGACATTTTGCATTATCATCTTTTCCCAAGTTAATAAACGAAGCCATTCCATCTATAATTATTTATAAGTTTCTCAAAACAATTTCATTAGAGCTGGCCACCTGCATTAAATTTAATTATATTTCTTGTCGAGTAGCCTTGAACATTTGACTTAATCTTGAAAAGCTTAAATTTCGACTTTTGTTTCCTCCTTCTTACTTTGATGTAGGTATTTAAATAATGATTCCATGGAAGTATAGTCGTTAATTAGTCGGGAATACTGGATTCCTAACTCCGGCATGGGGCCCCCAGCTCGGTGTTCACCCAACATGACATTACAAAATGGGTAGCTTATGCCAATTATAAGGTTTTTACTGTAGATGAAGTGACGCACAAACCCCGTATGTACAATACATTTAGTATAGTTGCAAATTCCTCATTTAAACAACTTTAGTTGTTTATCCTTTGATAAACAAATATTTATGTTCTCAAAAATATATTCCTTATTTCTATGAGCACTTTGCGTGGCCGGGAGGAAGGGGGTATCTGGGGTTATCAGACGACGTAGGTGCTTAGATGACTCATGCTATTGATAAGCATGATTTCATAAGCCAATAGTTCTACAACTGTCTGGACCAGTCAGTAGAACCTCGGTCGTGCAGCAGATAGTTTATTTTTATTACAATCTGTTTACTGTCACTTATCCTATATTCATGGTTCGTTCTAAGCTGATTTTAAGCATCTATTTTCACGATCAATAATTATTCGTTGTATATTTTTTATCAAATTATCCCGCTTAGGTTAGATACATTTTCATATTAACTCGGTTGTTTTTGTCGATCTTTTTTGTGAAACACCAACAAACAATCGACTGCTGATGACGAAGTTCTAAACTGGATGAAACTGGTTTGTATTTATTTTTAGCTATTGGGGGGGGGGGGGGGGTTAAATTTTACTCTCTGGTCTATTACTTATAACTTATAAAACTGTATTATAAATATATACCTTTTGGGAACTGAATCATTTTGTACTCGTATAACTCTTATCTTAAGTAACTCCCTTGAGAATGATCCCCGTTACGGGTTGGATACGCAGGGATTTTCAAAATCTCTGACTGGGTTCCTCTGAAAGATTTAGATTCATTAGTTGGTTGCGGAAAGACAATAGAATATTGTACCTATATTGTACTTGTTATTAAGTAATTTCGCTTAAAAAAAGAGCCTGCTACGACTACCTATATTATTTTTAAAAACACGTACTCGCACTCAATCGTTGACTTATGTTATCACAAAATATGCAACGATATTATCACCTTTAAATTCAGAAGTGCGATGTTCATTTGTCTCAAAGTTCTTTGGACTAAACATCCCTTTGTCTCATTTAATTGGTTACCAAACCAACCCCAAATTACTTGAATGTGTGAAATATCCCCTTTGCTGAAAAGTTAATTAAACTAAGTGATACCATCACCTTTATACATATGCAGAAGTGTGATGTCCCTTTGTCCCAAACTTCTTTGGAATAAGTATCCTATTATCTTATAGTTTTTTAGGTGAAGTAAGTCATTATAAGTTGTAAACAAATGCAATTCCATTTCTGTCACATGGCACCTAATCTACTTGGTTTCCATTTTTATGTTACCCACTACTCTCCTATGGGTAAGTAAATTACTTCCCTTATTTAGCTTAATTTCTAACAGGGTGGTCCAAAAGTCTCCCTCCCCCCCCCTCCCCCTCTTAACTTTTGAAAGGTTTAAAATAAATTAATGAAACTTGGGGAATCAGTACCATTTGAAGGGAAGTTTGTTTTCATGCAATCGCACACTAGGGTCAACCACCCACTTTGTCTCCAGGCAACCCAACTACAAAACTTCAAATTGGAGTTTATATTTTTGGTAGCATATGTGGATTCTACAATGAAAAATAATAAAATTTTACTTCAAACTTTTTTGTATGTCTAATATTCTGCCCCCTATATAAGGCAAAATAATAAAAATGGTAGGTATCAGCGCCTGGAGGCAAAATGATGGTTGCCCCTAGTACGCGAGTGGATGAATACACACTTCCCTTTACATGCGGTACAGATCCCCTAAGTTTCATTACTTTATTTCAAACCGTTTAGATTTTATAACGATTTAAGTGTTATTTTTTACTATTTTCAAAGGGTTATTTTGTTATCTCTGTCACCCTATATAGGGGGCAAAGTGTTGGAGATAGAAAAAAAGTTTCAAGTAAAATTTTATTATTTTTCACCGTAGAATCTAAATATACTATCACAAATACACACTCTAATTTGAAATTTTGAAGTTGGGTGGCCTAGGGGCGAAATGGGTGGTTGCCCCTAGTATGCGATTGTAAGAAAACAAACTTCCCTTTACATGATACCGATCTCCCAAGTTTCAATAATTTATCTCAAACCGTTTAAAAGTTAAGAGGAGGGGGGGGGGAAAGACTTTTGGACCACCCTGAATATTCATTTTTTTTTATTTCAATGCTTTTATTTATATTTTTAATTGGATATTAGTTTAATTAATTAATTGCGTTTTCCGACTCATCACGCCTTGTTATAGATTATAGAATAGAGGATATATTGAAACGGTGCGATGTTAGCAACTCATTGCTGCTTAGTTGTTTTGTGAATTTGCAAGATATCTTATTCCTGAAGAAATGCATTAAACCTCCTCTATATTCCATATATATTATCTGTCACTCCTGTATATTATATGTCCGTCCGAAAAATTTCACAGCCAGATGAAGTTTTCACCTGGCATTTAATCCACCATAATTCAGAAACTAGTCCGTTCATCTTAAACTTTACTTAAACCATTCGACATCTAATGAACATCATAAGTTTTTCCTGAATTCGCAACACTTCGCCACACAACACCCATCAATTAAATTAATAGCTATACATCTGTGGAGCGGCGTGTATAATTGCCTGGGGCAAATTATACGGTTTATGCAGATAAAGTGACATGCTAGCCCCTTGTCATTGTGTAGAAGCCCTTCCACTAAACCTAAACCGGTCTAAGATTTTACAGGACGATGGGCCACGCACGAGGGAGTGATTCAAGCGAATTTCCAAATAATCCCTGCTGATTTCCAGATGATTCTAGCTTATTCAATAAAACCTGTCTACGCTGGAATTCGAAGGTTCCATAAAAAAATAATCCACCTCACCAGGTTTCCAACTAATACAAGTTCCAGCTTAGACAGGTTTTACTGTAGATGCGCTACACTCAGTGGAATATTTCGTCGCCAGATTTTTATTGATATTTTTTATTTATTTTTGTTTCAGAAAATCGAACTTTTGGAAATACAAGAAAGTCCAGGTAGAGAAGACTCTCCTTACAACATAAGGTAAATGTTTGAAGTGATTAACTCAAAATGTTTGGAGCTAGAACAAGCACAAATGACATTTTTAAGTCTTTTAACTGGATTTTGACGAATTAAATTCACTTCAATAGTAAATTATTACGAACTTACCGTATGTTGAATGTGTAAAAAGATAACAATTTACTGTACATAATAACTTTAATTTATTTAAAATTACTTTGTTTATTATATGAACTAATGACTTTAATTTTGAAGTCTAAAGCCCCCCATACACCATCAAACATTTTGCGCATCAAAAGTCTGCGCAAAATGTTTGTGCAAACATGTTTGGGCAAACCTGATGTCGGGCAAATTTAAGCCATACATGTCAAACATGATGTTTGCGCAAACATTAAACTGCGCCATACACGGTCAAAATGTTTGCGCAGACGTTTTTACCGTGTATGGGGGCCTTAAAGACTTACGAAAGCCTTCTATAACGCTATTTTAATAAATTAAAATATGTATCATGGTTTTAGAATGCGCAATCTGTATATTTTTAGTAATGAAATACCTTTACATTTTATTTCTTAAACATGAATACGATCTTATTATCTAAATAAAATAAATAATTAATTATTAATTTAATATGTCTACCTTTTGCATTATTAGTAACTAGAGATTTTTAATATTTATTATTTTAAAAAAATATTAAGTGCACTTATAAAATTTGTACTATTCCCTAGATATTAAAACTTTATCAGGTTATTTCCCTAAGTGATCGTAAAGGCCCCCATACACGGTAAAAAGGTTTGCACAAACATTTTGACCGTGTATGGGGGCCATAAGAGAACTTCTTACATCCAACAAACTATGCATACTGTCTGTGTGTGCGTGTGTCGGAAACGTGTGACAAACTTTGAGTAAAAGTTGGCCAATGTGAAATGTGGCACAATGTTCATTTTACCAATGCCTAGGATGAGTTCGTTGGACAACGTTATCCGCCCAAGCGTTCACCACTCACACATTTTAAATTCACTTTATTTCTTCACCAACATCTTATAGTCTAAGAGGTTAAGGCTAAATAAAAAATGTTCTCATCAGGTACATGGTTGATTTGTATTAATAATCAATATTTTTTTAGTTATTCACGATTGAAAACTTGCAATTTTCATTAAAAAAAAACGCGTTTTTTAACGCTTTTTAGTGGTCTTATATTACTTATTTGCTTTGTAAGTTTCATCGTACATTTCCTTTACACTTAATTTTTAACTACTTCCCGTCATTCAATCTTCTCCAAATTTTGCACATAGAAACAACTAAGGTGAAGAATACAGAAACCAAAATAATAACAATAAAAAAAAACAAAATGGCGTCATATTTCTTTGCTTTTTAAGTTTCATCGCACACCTATTA
>KZ651050.1:951456-964839 GCA_001010745.2 Gerris buenoi | reverse complement strand
TGTTCGAACCTTGCAATTAGGCCATCAATTAGGCCCTTTGTACGCCCCGCGGTAGAGAGTTGCAGCCACTTCACACATCATACATAATATGTACATTGTACCGCCGAAGCGAGTATGATGTGATCAATAGTGAGCCATATAAATCAGAGTGTCACGCCGAGGAATCGAACCCCATCTCGTTCCCCTCAATGATTCAGTGATGGCCGAGCAGAGGTGGTTTAACCGCCGCGGTTACGCTACCTCCCTATTTTGATCTTAGAGAGTAAAATAAAAAGTAAAAATTAATTTACAATAGGATTGCAATGATGTACTAAATCTTTTGGTGGAAGACCTGGCAAGAAGACCTCACTTGAAGTTCAGGACATGACAATATACAGAATTCATCTTCACCAAGAAGATAGATCAAAAATTGATCGTCATCAGGCTCGCCTGTAAGTTATCTCTTTATTCAATACTAGCATCCGTCATATATCGGGAAAGAAGAACATAATAGTCAGTGTTTTCACTTTACTTTTAAGTAATTCCCCTTATTTCTATCAAAATTTCCCTTTTTTCCCCTCCTGTAAATGTAATTTTCCCCTCTTCTTTCCCTTTTTTAAAATTCTCTTTTTACTAATTAAAAAAAGCCGTTTTTTATAGTAAAATACATTAATAAGAATACGTAATATATAAAAGTCACGGTATAGGTATTTTAAATTTGAAACGAAAGCTGAAGAAAACTAAATAGAATAGGTAAATAAATTAAAAGGAATAACAACGTAGTTAAGTACTCAGCACAGATTTGTTTACTGTTAACAGACTACAACAAAACAATATACATAATATCAAAGTCTGTTATCGTTATCACTTAATCAAGCAGCGCTAGCGCTAGCATCACTCTACAGATTAGCTTTTATATTTTATAAACCCAAAATGTAACTTACACTCAAGGTAAGTGGGTAAGTTTTAGGTCTGTTCTCTATGCCTAAATGCCTACGCCTACTGACTGAACACTTGAACTGAAAGTTAAGGGAAAAGGGATTAATAAAAGGGAATAATGCATTTTGGTGAAATTGTTTGTGACAGTAAACTATTTGCATGCCATTATATTATTGTTTATATGAGAGCGCGGAAAAATCGAAAAAAAAGAGGGGAGCCAAAGAGAGCTCGAGATTTTGGCGGGTAGTAGGTCGGGCAAACTAGGCAGACAAAAATATTTCTGTATAACCTTAAGATAACCATCTACTGATTTTATTTTTTCCCTCACATAGGTTGGCCAATCTGAGCTGTCAGATTTACAAAGTATAGTGGCATGAGTATACGTGTATTGTTGCAGATTTCGAGTTATTACAATAATGGTTGAGTATATACCATGTATGATATATAATATTGAATGGAAAAGAAATTACATTATGTATAAATATGCATATTTCATAAAATGCTCTATTTTCCCTCATTATTCCCTTTTTATTTCTTTCCCTTTCCTTCCCCTTTCGACCCTCGATTTTCCCTCAAAAGGGAAATTTTCCCTCGAAGTGGAAACACTGATAATAGTTGCTGGCCACCTATCTTGTCTCAAATCAGTCACAAGTCAACACGACCTATTGGACTAAAAGATATTTGCGCATGATATAGACATTGACGTGGAACTCAAGAAATTCTTAAGAACCATGGGTACTCTATCAACCTTCACCGTGTTCAGACCCCTGGAAAAGAATACCACTAGTACTAAGTTGACGCTGATAAACTCTACAATCCTCTTTGGTCTTGTCTTCAATGTGACCCACAACTTAGGCTACTACATAATATAAAAAAAGTTGTTACAGCAGAAATTTGTTTGAAAATCACTAAACAAAGAAAGCATTCATTATGACAGTACAGAAATTGTCAGATGTAGCTAGCGTAGCTCGCCGACATCGCGTCGTTTTATGTGTGGCCAAGTTTAAATGCTTGTCTAACCATTCATGCTTGTCCGACAGGTGAGACGACACTGCAAAGCACCCCTGCAGAAGTTTGAACCCTCTCTCTAGTATTCACGTCGATAGAGTTTGCCCGTTACCGATAATTGCCTTACCATGATAGACAACAACGAAAAAGTTAAACCGATTCACGACATAACAGTCTAAATTGTCGCTAAGGCATTCTTCGACACATGGATTTCAATATTCAGTGTTTCTATCGAGCCAGTTCCAGGAGTTCAACAAATTTCTGCCTTGGCCAGTTCTCTATCACCGCTTATCACGTCCAGGAAAATAGAAACGGTGAAAGATAGCATCAAACACTAAATCCTAAAGAGCACAACTAAACGCTGGGTCGACGTGCTCCTAACAGTGCTGTTAGGGCTCAGAGCACTTTTAAGCGACATCAAAGGACATTCACTCGCCATATGGATGTAGGGTAAAAGGCTTGCCTGTTAGTTAATGTACTCCTTTAAAGACTCTTCAGAAGCTACAACCCATGAGTTTCTATCAAACCTCAAAGTTTTTCATAAAGGCGCTATACATTTCTGACAAATGCTGTGATTCGAGAGGCACTTTTAGCCATCACCATCTCAAGTCGACCACACACGTATTTGTTTGCCTTGAAGGATCCCAACCATCCCTCAAGCCTGACCTATGGAGGACCCTTTTAAGATCTGATAAAACTATCACAATTCTCTGAAACATATTAGAAGAAACTATTTCCATTGATCGATTAAAGTCAGTGTATATAATCTTACAACAACTGAATACTTAATCATTTATCTCATGACTATACCACCAAGTGTTTATCAGCCGTGGCGATACCTGATTCTACCTATAATTTATATTATATATAATATAAATGATAAGTAGAATCAGGTATCGAATAAACAAACTAGACTGAATTATATTTTTGACTTCGAAAATTAAGATAAATAATAGCATTAAAGTATCTATATCATAAGGAAAGTAAATCTGATTGGCTGTCCACTAAGGCTCCCCCTACTGATAAAGACTTGGTCGTATAATCGAGTAGTGTCCAGACGACGACGCACCTTGAAATGATTTGTTACTTCTAAGCTATATAGCAACCAAATGTTTCCAAAAAAAATAAATGTTTGTTTTGATTTGTCGGTCTTCAAATAGACATATAATTTAATTTACTTAATTTTTCCTTTTTTTATAAATATAAAATTAAGCCTGTTGCACCGGACTTAACGATGTGTTACTTATAACGTATTAGTTATAGAAATCGTGCGTAACTAAAATTTAAAGCTCTTTTTAAGCAGATTAAGATTCGGTCGTATTAACTAAACACAAGAAATTTGTTAAAATTTCGATATAGATAAGGGTACCTACAACTAAATTACCATAGGGTGTTATTAGGAGCAAACATCATCGTCGTTTTTGTCCTTGACTTAATATCTATAAAAAAAATAAAAAAAAAAAAAATGGCAGTGGCTAAAATTAAACATACAGTTACCCGCAACGAATTCTGTTTTCATATAATATGAAACAGAATATAAAAAATATTAATGTTACAAATTTGTATGAAGGAATGTTATACATATACTTTGTTAGTCAAGACATTCCGTTTTTCTCTAAAACCTCCTTTTACTTAAAAAAAGAAAAAACAAAATCTTTCATTTTTACAATTTCTTTCTCGTCCTGACCATCTCGTCATTAGGTTATTACGGTGATCATTAGCTTGAATTAACGTCTCATCTCTTCGGGGTTGGAAATAAAGCTTTATTTTCCTAAATGCCACTCCAGCGATAGTCGCTGAGCGACCATCACTGAGGACTCCTCTTCTGAGTTTACATGTTACCAATTTCCTAGCTTAGCGACTCTTAACATGCAAATTCTGAAGAACGATAGTCACTGACCGACTATCGTCGAGCGTCTATCGCTGGAGTCGCGTCTTGGAGAACTTACCTCAAATAGGGTTGCAGGTGTGTTGCGTATACTCGAACCACTTGGCTCGCCGACCATAGTAATCTTAAATTTCCTTGTTGTAAGAGTACACTATTGAGTTTCCAACTCGATGTTATACTTTAATGAAAATATTTTCCATAAATAAAATTGATTGTGCCAAAGCTTTGATGTTGAATACCTGCAGTTGTGCCAAATTAATCAATTTGGTTCTAGTCACTTTTTAATTTCATTTATCGAATTTTCTTTTTGTCGATATAAAATTACAATGTGAGTATTTTAGTAAGGAAGGAGATTCTAATTCGAGTTGAAGTTGGGTCTGAGAAAGTTCCTTTTGAAGAATAATTTAGTTGACAGTCAAGTGCTCTATAAACTTGAAGTATTTTGACCTAGGGGTGTTTATTATTATGACTTTAGGCTTGGCTTGAGAAAAGACAGAGGGGAGTCTGGTTTCTCGAAGAAAGGTTGATGGTATGGCAAGCATCGAGTCGTGGATAGCTCGGACCCGGGACCCGGTGTTATGGCCGGAGTATCAGGTCTGCCTGCCTGTGCCTGGCCTGCCCTTGACCCCTGCGTTTCAAACTTACCAGTGCTATCCTTCGTCGTCCGCTTACCTTTTTCAATTACTACCCGGTACAACTACATCTAATTTTGATCTAATATGAATATCCAGTTAAATATTCATCAGTGAGAAATTATATAATATTATTGTGATGAAATCTCTTATCGAATACAATGTATTTATTCCTGAAAAAAAGGACTGTTCTAAAATTATCGTAATTTACTAGTTTACAGTTGATGCCCCCCTTAGACGATCAATATTATTGAAGAAATAACAATTTTGTTTAATATGTTGATCCTTTGAGGGGTATATTGAAACAACAATATTGACAGGTTTGAATGTAACTCACCTCCCTCCCCCCACCCCTTTACCAAATACTGTTTGAATAATATTGACCGTGTGAGGCAGGTCTAAATGAGCTTGGATCTATTATTACAAGTATAAATGACAAGTAATTATAACTTAAAAATTTAAAAAATATAAATCCCAACACGAAGGGTATCGTGGTAAAGGAATATCGCACATTTTCTAAATTCCAACAGAATGTATTATCATATTCGCTTAAACATGTAGTGTCATACAGTATAATTGATTTTCTTTTTTAAGAAACTCCTACATTATGTTAAAATACCGTGAGTTGCTGTATTATTCGCCTTATTGAATGTATACAATGTCAGTTCATGTAGCACACGGAGTGAGCCCACAAAAGAGGAGATAATACTTGTTATATCAGAGAGAAATATCATATCACAATTCATGTCATTCGTACTACCGAGAATAACAATTAACTACCCTTGTAAAGCTTCTTACTGTAATAGCTTTCCCCTAGAAATTCCGAGAAATCAAATTAATTTACTATTCTTCCCTGGGAATTCGTACAAATATCTTGACTCACAATTTACACAGTGATATCGGTTATTTTTTATTTATGCCATCAATACTTTTTTAGAAATATAACAAAGGAATATGAGATAGGAGAGTTTTTTTTATACATCCCTGTCGACTCACTATATCAGCAACATAGGTATTCCTTACTTTTTATTTATGTCACGAATACTTTTATATGTTCCCATTATATTAAATTATTAACTTCCCGGACTCTTCGGTGCACATATTTCAAAAAAAGGCTCGTGTTAGAGGTTTCTCACATCGCACCTTTATTCTGTCGTGAAAATCGATGAAAATTTCCCTTTTTTAAGTATATTATAAAAAATATATATCCGTATAGTATACACCCAGCTACAGAATAAATACCAACTACAGCTTCGTCTAGTTACTTAATTCGAGTTATATTCTCGACAAATAATATATATCAGACGTCTAAAGAGAAGATTTTCATCCGTGGTGTATCCTTGTCTCATCTGCAAAAGTTGTTTATAGTAATATGTATTTCAATCTGCAATGATTAAGCTTAATCGATAGATTTATTTGTCCTTGAAATTGTTGGTTTCCCCGTGTCAGAAACGTTTTCTTTCGTGTCTTTAGTAGTTTGAGTGTGAGTTGTGAAAATACAGTAAGGTTGTTAATCAATGGTTATTAAACTAGGAGTTTTGCTATTGCAACTAACGGGTTTGTATCTGGGCGCTAGTGTTATAGTTTGTGTGGTCACTGTTCTAGCGGTATGGTAATTAATTAAGATGCAGAGGTAGAAAGTTACGGTGTGAGTAAGACGGATTGATGGAATCCAGAGAGGTTTGTTAAGGAGCTATGACTATGGTGATGGGATCTCCAAGGTTGGTAGGTCCAAGGCTACCAAGGTCAGTCCACCCACCATCCTCCAGACGATAGACGATGCCCAGACCCTCCATTTGCTTTTATTCTCCTATCTCTTCACTTCTCGGCCAAGTTCTCTGACTTGCCCTCGCATAGCAAGTGTAGTCTTTATCTCGCAAAGTATACTTACAATGTTTAGATGCCTTCTATTGCTGGTTTCATAATATAATACATAATGACTTTTTTCAGTAATGACGACAGATTTTATTGGCGATAGAACGATAAATATGTGTGTTATATTAAAGATTATTTTTTTCTTATTTGTTCGAACATAATGTGTTGTTAAGTTTCTTGCATCTTCCCCACTTATCCGCCGGCTAGGTCTGGACAATATCTTAATTCGATGACCCCTACGCCTCATCCCCTCTGGAGAATAATGGCCATCCTAACCTCGACTCTTTATCCTTTCTTAACTTTGACGTGAGATTAATGTCCAAAGTCTTCTTGATCTCCTCAAGATACCTGGGTTGAAAAATTAAGAGAATGTAGGAGGAAACGTATAAACCTTTTATAGGATTCCAAGGCTCTCTAAACCTTTATAAAATTATTGAAATAGCCAATGAAATGTGGGTTGGATTGGGCATGGTTCATAGCTTGAAGCCTAAGCTCATGAGGATATTATAACCCTGAGTTTGAATTTTCCCTAGTTAAAGCTGAATTCCATGACAGAATATAAGTTCAAACGGTCTGTGTAAAATCAATACATCCCAGTTACGTTTTTAAAATAAATTGATTAATTGAATTTTTTATTGTGACTATATGGCGCTGATGATTTTTCCTGGGAGTAATTAGGTTTTCTTAAGTTGCCTAATTAATTTAAATGAGTTAAAATTGTGTTTTCTTTGCATAATTCCTAAAGAAATAAAGAACTATTTAATTTTTAAGGAGTGAACAGTGGTGGCGGTAAGGCCTATTAAAGGGGCCCGTGACTAAAGGGCCCTCGGCAGGATAAATAAAACTGGATTTTTTTTAAAACAAAACAATTTTTTTGTGAAAAATTATTAAGACTGTTTTGAAGCTTTACAATGCTTATCAGTAAAGTATTGGGAAAGTTTCTGATAAAGAAAAATCGTAGATTAGGGCAAATTCAATTGAAGTTTTAAAGTAAAAATTGTTCATACTTTATACTGAAACTGCACTATTATTAAAACAGTTTTTAAGTAAAGTTTTTTCTTATTAAGATACTATTAAACGAAGCATTGAATTTTGTGAAGTTAAAATTGTACTTATAAAATAGCATGACAATTTAGCCGACTTGATGAATTAATCATAAGTTCCGTCGTTCATTCTTTGAATGTAAAAGTAGCAAAATAGTAGTCCTAGCATTATTGTAACTTTTTTACTTTGAAATTTTAAAATTCTATCAAATATATAATGATAAAAAGCTGGAAATAAATCAACTTAAAATCTCATAAGGACTCTAATATTTGGAGGGAGGATCTCTAAGTTGTTAGCACCCCCCAGTGGAAGTGACCGACTGTAGCTTTACTTTTCATTTTAATACTTTTGTTCATTTGGAAAATACTTATATCGATATTATCCTACTAAAGCCCACATTAAAAAAATCTTGATCATAACATCCCGCATATTGTAAAGGTGTTACTGCAAAAAAGCATAAAAAAATGAAATTATGTATAAAAGAAATGTGAGAGAAGATATAAAACATGTGAGTTTACTATTATGTCGGCCATGTCGGGTGAATGGCGTCTAAGAATTGAGACGTCTAGTCTAGGCTACGGGGTACTCTTCTTGCAACAGGTCCCTTTGCTTAAATCAATACAAACCGGGGTCCGTGCCCACGGGCACCGTCCCCTTTGCTCTTATTAAAACAACAGGTTCTTCTTATCGACATCCTAAATAACTTATGACTCACTATTTTTCCCGCCCTTAAACTTCCTTCGTGGGTTTCGTGTCATGCTAATTCTTTTTTTTATTAATTACCGGAAGCCCGGTCAAGAAGGAGACATAATTCTTTCCGATGACACTATCACTATACAAGAAGACAGTTTGGGAACATTAGTAAGTTTATTATGTCAATTGTTCCAACCTTGACTTCAATTAAAGTACTGTTTAATATCGGGTATGTGTATCCACTTAATTGCTCAAGAAAATAAATAAATCTGTATTCCGTGCTTTCAACATATACGAATAATCAATTCATGCAACATAAAATTAATTTGTACATAAGAATTGAATGTTCTTTCCTTTGTCTCACAGTCTTGGAGATCTCATTTAGTTTGTTACCTACCTACATTCGGATACCAATGTAGGTAGGCAACAAACACCATGTTGAAAAGTAGGATTAGTAACAAAGTAAGTAACTAGACAAAGGGATATTTAAGTCTGTTATTTAGATTTAGGATATTAAGTTAGACTTAAATATCCCTTTGTCCTAATAGTTACTTACTTTGTTACCAATCCTACTTTTCAACATTTTATGGATATACCAATGTAGGTGGGTAAAAAAATAAATTTGATCTCCTTTATAGATGTGAACAGTGTGGTGCAACAGTGCGGTGCAGGAAGATGCGACTGACAATCACATTAATACGAGTAATAAGAGTTTTCAGTACAAGGAAAAAGAAAAGGGATGGTGGCTGTACATACAGATTAAACCTACAGTTGTGCCGCTGCAATAGATTATAAGAGTAATTAGAGTTTTCAGTATAAGGAAAAAGAAAAGGGATGATGGCTGTACTTACAGATTTTACTTACAGTGGTGCCGCTGCAATAGTTTAGGCACTTGGTAAATAGCAATAACTTCACTTTTTTGTTGGTTACGAAACAACAACCAATTTATAACCTCCTTTTGTTTTTAACCTGCCTTCAAGCGGTCGCTTTCGGAAACAAGAGTATTTCAAGCCGCCATGGCACTATGACACTAACCAAAACCAACCACCAGTCGACCGATCGGTTGGCCGGTTAGTGAGTTCAAACGCACCCTTAGTTGTGCGTTGACAGCGCGGTTAAGTCTAAATTTGGGGCGGGACCCAATGAGAACTAAGGATATTAAAATATCATCATTACCTCCCCACTCTATTTCTTTATTTTCCCGCGCTGTTAAAGCACTATGACTCATTTGGCATAGAATTTAGAGCTCTTGACCTACCAAGTAATATCCAGGTCAGCTTGTTAGTCAGTACGCCGTATACGAGCAATCACTTGATTTTACTAGTAAGAATTAAATAAATAAAATAAATATATTTAAACAGAAATAACCTCACTTAGCTGATTGTGATCGTCGTTGCTTAAAATTGTTTTCGGATTTCACCGCCAAAATGTCTTGAAAATATATTGATTCATCGGCTAAAGCGGCCCATACACTAGACGTGCATTGCACGGCGTGCAATGCTTGGCACGATGTAAATCAAGACGAGTTTGATTTTCGGCGCGCCATACCATCCTGCCACGTGCCAACGTGCTAGTGTGTGGGCTAGTCTCGTGCCACGTGCTAAAAATTGCAACATCTGAGGCTACATTTCGTTCGCTAGCATCACTAGATTTTTGCCGGTATTTTTTAAAACTAAGTGATACAACGTTTTTCTATCTCACAATTTCTTGTCGTTGTTTATTGACACTTGTAGAAATCACAATTGTTTGTGGCGAGTTAAGAGTAAGGTAATCTTTCTTCTTCAACCAATTGTTAGTCTTTATTTGCCTCCTCTTCCGTTGCTCCTTGCTATCTTCATGTATCGTGTCAATCAAGAAAGCTTTATTTTTCGTTACCACAGGCATAACTGGGCGTGTACACTAAAAGATCTTGTAGTAAAAACACCGACTTCTAGCACGTCACGGAGCAAACTGCATTTACAGTGTGTGGCGCACGGCGCGCCATTATAAAAAAATGGCACGGCGTGCAATGTACGTGGAATGTATGGGCCGCTTAACACAAACGATTTTGTACGAGTTATTATTGAATTGTCATTGGAAATTTGTGAAACTTTCTAGGTACATAGTGCAAAAGTGAGTTGAATATAGATGAAAAGATATGTCCCTGACAGACTAGTGAAGTTAATTAAAAGCGTGGAATAATAAATCCAAAACAAATTCATTCCTCTTTTTTACTGCTTAAAATCTAAATGAAACGTAGAATTGGTTGAAGGTAAATCCATATGATGAAATGTATGAATTTGAATAACAATATGCTAAGGTTTTAGGGATTATTTAGGTCGGGATGTTACAGCTTTATAAAGAGATTTAAAAAAAAAAACATTTATTTTATTTTTAAATGTAATCCATTAACAAGCTAAAAACGCATTATTTTCTTTATAGTCTCCCTATCATATTAATAAAAGCGTTCCCTTCATCCTATAAACGTGTTAAAAGAAAATCGTATTATACAGTGCAAGTTTATTTTAGCCTCTGTACACTCTAAAAAAAAAAATTTAGTGGAAAAATTATGTTTTAAATAGACATTGATTTGCACACAAAAGAGAGCACAAAAGGGTATGGGGAGCAAATAATACTAGCTAAATAATAGTAAATACGACGGGATATTCCTGGTATTTTATTGATAAAAATTGGATATGAGGGAACAATATTAGCTTTGTTATTTTAACATTCCAGAATTCAAATTGAGTATTTTGTTACCCCTCCTTTTGTTATAGGAACATTCTAGTATTTTGTTATTAAAAAATTAGATTCCAGAGAACGCAATTGCATTGTATTTTAACCCTACTGGTATTATGTTTCCCCGGCCTTAGTTCACGGAAAGAATTTAATCAGAATGACTAGTTAGAAGTTGTTTGGAATACTCAGTTATTCCGGAAATCAATATTTATTATTTTACTTTGAATTCATTCTCTGATTTTTTTTTTTTTTTTTTTTCCCCAAGTCAAAAATTTCAATGGGGGTAACTAAAAAAGTTACACGATAAATGAAGTTTTTAAATCACATTATCTGAATTTATTTGCCTCTCTCATGAATGTGAAACATACGGCCTGATAATTTCAAATTCAAATTCAAATTTAAATAATAATTATAAAACAAAAATTAAATAATTCCACAGAAATTACCTCTCCACAAAGGGGGAACCAGAGGGTGAAGAGGGAGCTCTATTATTAATAAATTTCATAATCAATTTATAAATTAAAAATAAAATTTATTTTTGGATATAAAAATAAAATAATGTCTTGGATTTTTAAATTAAAAATAGATAAGCAACTGATTTTACATAAAAATAAAAATAAAACTTTACATTAATACATATTACCAATAAGGAGTGAAACTTTACGATCTGACAGTAATAAACATGTTAGCTTTTGGTCTGTACATGCTTTAGTCTTCTATTTCACTACTGAGTGGTTGTTGTAGGATGTGCTGTTTTATTTCGATATTAAATGTGTGATTGTGGTTTCTTACATCTGATCGCAGACGAGGGGGTAATTGGTTAAACTATGCGCGGGGCCGGAGTAAGACCAAGACCAGTGTCTCATTCCGCAGGTTGTATTTTTTCTGGGGACCACAAGTAGACCCTGTGACTCACTTCTAGTACCCAACCCGTGGGCCACTACACTGAACTGTCCAATATTGTTATGTACAGCCTTGTATAAAAATACTTTATATAATTGGTCCAGAGTAAACACAGAGAGTTCTGCATACATGGCCGTGGCCGAGTCGGCTCTTCGCCTCCCTAAAATCGCCCTTAATACATATTATTTTGCGCTACTACAATAGGACGCAGTACTGAGGAGTAAGCACCTCCCCAGGACAACAGTCCATATGAAAGAACCGATTGGGTCAAGGCGAAGTACACAATTTTTAAAGTTTTTGCAGGCATAATACTTCTTAGTCTCGCAAATATACATATAGGTTATGCATAATATACATTATGCAAATATATAATCATTAGATAATCAAGTTGGGCTACAGTGGCTTCGGAAAATAGACGATGCAGATAAAATCAGACGGAAAAAGCGACTCTTAGAGCTTGAAAATTGATTAATCAATTCATAGAGAGACAACGATAAAACATTTTTATCAGATCTGAAATATGAGGAGCAATTATTTTTGTGTTGGACCAGTCCATTTTCTCAATAGGCCTGATGTAAATTTTTAGAGTTGGAAATAGATAAATTAAAAGACAAATTAGAAGATAAATTAGAGAAAAGGATAACACGTTTATCAGAGCTGAGGAAATTTTTATTGGATAAGATAGAAAAGTTAAAGGATACAAAAACGAAACAGATATTACTAAATTTTATTTTTCTATATTTAATTTGTTTCTTGTTTTTGACTTAATCTGGGATTGTTTTGCTCTTTTAATATTTGTTTACTATAAATGAATTGGTTTTTGTATTTTAATTTTCCTCACCTTCTCCGAAGGTATATAGGAAAAGTATTGTTTTCACCCAAAAAATCCGAAACCGACATTTCATCGGAATTATCCGTTTTGGGTGTTTTTAAGACGATTTGAGTGGTTTTAAGCTGGATGTCTGTCAGTGTGTATATTATGTATGTTTGTCTGTGTCACGCATAACTCTAGTTCAAAACTAATTCAGAAATCATTCCTTTCATGCGGTTCTGCTGGCTGATAAATCATAACTTTGTAACGTCATTAACGCATTTTGCATAATTTTGGCTACAAATCATTTCGAAAATACGTGAAAATCTAAAAAATTTCCCGATTGGTCTGAAATTTGCACCAATTATATCCCTTTATAAGCCAAAAATTTCCACTGAATTAACTTTGAGATCTGCCGCCATTTGAAGATATAAAAATAATTTTAAATACCTCACAATAACGAACCTCATTGCACCTGACTTAACTTTTAAAGGACAACCAATATTAAAATTGACGTAATAAAAAAATCGGTCCGAGACACAGACAAACTTTCTCATATACTATAGTACATATTTACTTACCCATTTATTATTTTTCGTACGTAGATTTGATCATTACTGAACATTTCATCAAAATTTACTATAAAAATAACTTCTCCCGGGCAGGGAATCGAACCCGAGCTCTCTCTGTCCGCGTTTTAATCCATTTTCTCAGGAACTAGATTTTTCCCGGGAAAACGGCTTATATCGTTAGATTTTTATTTAAATGGACTATATTTTAGAATTTTTTAATCAAAATCGTCGGAACCGTTTTCGAGAAATAATTTTTTTTCACGTTTTTTCAGAGTTTTTGGGGGGTAGCACCCCCAAATTTAGAGCTAAAATTCATTTATC
>KZ651050.1:921491-943048 GCA_001010745.2 Gerris buenoi | reverse complement strand
GGTCTTATTAAAACAATTTGAGTGGTTTTTAGCTTCGTGTCTGTCTGTCTGTGACACGCATATCGCATATGTCCCACAGTTTTCAACCTAGAAGGTTGAAATTTGATACAAAAATCCATCTTTACATGTAGTTGTGCTGCTTGGACAATCAATTTGAGATGTCATTAACCCATTTGGCTAAGTCAGCAAAAATTAAATGGACTAAATTTTAGAATTTTGTTATCAAAGTTTTTGGGGGATATCGCCTCCGAATTTGGAGCTACAATGAATTTTATTGAATTTGCAAACGGGGTATGATTATTCTGAACATGTTTGCCTTAAAACACATCAAATACTAATTTTCGCGTCATCACAATACTTTCTCTTTATATGAGGGGAGAAAGAAGTAGAAGCAAAGCTCTTTGAAAACATTTCCTAGAACAGGGAAGCGTGGCATAGCGATAAAACACCCATTTCCTTGCCTTTATCATGCTAAAAACGAAATGGATCGACTAATTTTAATTAATTTTGTGTAATTAGATTTAGTCAGAGTATGAGGTTCTTCAAATCAGATTATCCGGTTTTAGTCCTCACCCTCTTTATTTAACAAGAACTCTTTGAGATTTTAATTAATTTTAATTTTAGCTATATAAATTATCTGGATATTTACTTCGTCCATTTTATTCTATGCTCTTTGTCAATTAGTTTTACTGTTGACATTTTTATGTTTGCTGATTTATTTATAAGTTCATTAACTTATACCAATGTGATTTATCCTAGTTTTTGTTATTTTGTTTTATTTTTTATAAAATATAATAATAACATCAGAAAACCTAATTGTTATAGATTCTAAAGTAAATTATTAAAATCCAGTAATTGAATATACTAAGGTATTACTTTAGGAATTGAGTAATAGCTATAATATAAGCTATAATATTGAGTAATAGCTATATAAGCTGTAATATTGAGTAATTGCTATATCAGCTATAATATTGAGTAATAAATAGCAATAATATAAGCTATAATATTGAGTAATAGCTATATAAGCTGTAATATTGAGTAATAGCTATATAAGTTATAATATTGAGTAATAAATAGCAATAATATAAGCTAAAATATTGAGTATGTTTAGCTATAATATTAGCTCTTATATTGACTAATAGCTGTAGTATAAGCTATAATATTGAGTAATAGTTTTAAAAGTTTAATAATAAATAAATGTTTGTGCGCATGTGAAAGGATAAAAAATTTGTCCGAGAAAACTCAGAAAAACTTTCTCATATACGAGTTCATTATTACTTAGCTCAGAGTTTTCTATTTTATTATTATTCGTATGTAAATATAATTATTATTGAAAAATTCATTAAAATGTATTATAAAAATTACTTCTCCTGGGCGGGGAATCGAACCCGGGCTCTCTCCCTCCACGTTTTAAGCTTTTTTCTCTGGAACTAGATTTTTCCAGGGAAAACGGCATATATCGTTAGATTCGTATTTAAATAGACTACATTTTAGAATATTTATTTTATTCCATAATAAAATAATAATTTTATTTAAATAGGGATAATTTTATTTCATGTTTTTTCAGAGTTTTTGGTGGGTGGCTCCCCGAAATTTGGAGCTAAAATTCATTTCTCGATTTTGCCTCGGGTTATGATTTTTCTATACGAGTATGCCAATAAGTTTCGTCAAAATCGGCCAAGTAGTTTAGGCTCCAGGCACCTACACAGACGACAGTCGACAGACAGACATTTTTTAAAAACCACTTTTTTGGACAGGGGACCTCAAAACGTGTAATTCTATCAAATTCTCAAAATCGAATTTTCGCACCATTACAATACTTTCTCTTTATATGAGAAAGTAAGAATGGGCGCAGAAAGTTGAAACTTATGTGGGACTAACATTGAGCTAATGATTACCTACTATTTAAATTTTATTAAAATCGCAAGAGCATTTTTTAAAATATATTGGTTTGCAAAAACATGCTAATGGATTTTTTTTTTATCTTTTTCCAACTACAACATCTCGAAAACGCTTTGTCTCACTTCAAACATACAGGACCTTTTTTTTTGTCAAGAATTATGTGAATAATATTCTTGGCATATTAATAGTTCTCTTTCAAAAATAAATAGTTTTGCGAAAAAAATTGAAGAAAAAAGTTAATTTTGAACTTTAAGGAGGGGCATCCCCTCCTTAAAGGGTAACTTTACTGTTTCTTACTACTACATCTCATTAGAGTGTTTTTACAAAGTTTCAAAACTTATATGAATTATTTCCTCTGTTACTCCTCATTTTCCTGGACTATTCAATCTCTCCGGATTTTCGCGGAATCCTAATCAATTGGGTCCCGAAGAATTCCATTTTTAATGAAAAGCTGCTTCTAGCAATAGAAGTGATAAATCGAACATAAAAACCCCTTCAAGAGGTTAGTCTTTACAAAAATATCTAAATCCGTTTTCAAACTACAACATAATTATTTAGGTCTATTCAATTGGAATTCTTTGACAGATCTAGATAATTAGTTTAAAAACGGATTTAGATAATTTTTGTAAAGACTTCCTCTTGAAGGATTTTAATGTTCGATTTATCACTTCAATATAAAATAGAAAAGTTGCTAGAAGCAACTTTAATAATGACTTGATAAGATAGATTAAAAGAATAACTAATATTGTTTTACAAGTTGAGGTAACAAAAACGTTATTTTCCTCTTCTTCTTGAGCGGATATTAATACGATAAGCATTTACGTCACTGCGATAATACCCTACTTTATCTTAATAGTTATAGAACTGTAAAAACGGTGTTACAATATGTTTTTAACAATAACAGAACGTGTTATACCCGTAACAATTACCTGTATAACTTTTATTGTGAATAATTTAGTGATGTTGGTAGAAAACTAGGTATACAACCGTCTTTAAATTTGATGACGGTATAAATGGAAGTACTGTGTAATAATATAGATATACACGTTTATGTATTTATCCTGAGTATTAATTATTAAGTTCATGTTGTCTAACCAAGACAATGTTACTTGTAACGGTAAATTTAACAGAAGGCACTTTTGGCATCCTGCTCCTAAGAATCGGTGGACTATATATCGATACATTTATTACGTGTCTTATACTACCGGTATTTATTAGACGTCTTTTGTTCTCGGGTTGAATTTTCATTAGCGGTAATTCTAAACTGACCGAGGGTCGAATTTCAGGTCTGAAAAATAGAGGGATAAATTGTGTAGGGGGCCTTGTCACTCCGGATTCAAGATCTACTCTATTGACCACTTGACACGGGGCTAGATTTAAAGTGACGCGATCGACCCTAATTTCAAACCTTAGCCAGCCGCTCCTGCCTCTCTCTAACTCCGAGTTAGAGTCTTAATCAAATTCACTTCCAGGTATCGAGTATCTTCCATTAGTTTCGATTGGCATTTTGAGCCAGATGAATTAACCCCGGGCCGAGATTGAAAATGGCTTCAATTGGAAATGGCGCGGCAATGTATTATGTATGACGATGTATTTATAGTATTAAACTGAAAAAATCCTGGATTTGTGTTGAATCTGCTGTTACTCTTATGGATCAACGTCAAAAATTATAAGGATGTTTGAAGAGCTGCATTTTTTCCCTGTTGCTTATTTATACCTTTAAAAAATTCTTCAATTTTTCTATAAGTAGGGGAAAGTAGGGTAAAACCGGGTATGCGGGTCGAACCGGGTACATCAATTTTTCCTACACTAGTGCTGCTATCTATCTAGTGATGCAGTAAACTCAATCCTGGACGCATCTCAGTTGGTTTGTGATAATTAATGAAAGACGAAACATCTTTTGTTTTATTCAGCACGTACTTAAACTTTTTTGTTTTTTTTACAAGACTTTGTTTGTGTTGTTAGCAAAGAGACCTTACATGTAATGCGTGGAAATTAAACCTTTTCAATAAGTAGTTTAAATAGAATAATTAGACACCATTGTGAGATTTTCGCAATCACCTGTTGATAAATGACAGTCATTTGTTTTTTAAAACACCCCTTGGGGTAATACCGGGTACCAATAGGAAGGGCAAAACCGGGTAGTACCCGATATTACCTCTACATTATAATTGTATGGTGAATGGTGAATAACAACTTTTTTGTTTATTAATCAATAAATGATATTGTTTGTAATGAACTTTATTCTAGCAGTGCTTCTGGAGAAGGGTGGATAAAGTGTAACGAGTGCAACCTCTGGCTCATGAGCAATGTAGTGCTTATGAGGGAGAGAGAGGATTTGTCTATGACTTCTGTGAAAATGTCACTACAGACTAATGTTTGAACATGATATATTTTGATAAATAATAAATAAATTAAACATAAATTGGCCATAGCAGTTAAAAATTATTGATATTCTTAAGTACCCGGTTTTACCCTACCATTCATCAAAATTCCGATTTTGACTAAATCCACAAAATTTATTCTCAGGACTTTATAAGTAAATTATATTGGAAAATTCGGTTAAATTTCGGTCAAATAGTCCAAATGTGTCTAAAGAAAATAGTTAGTAAATGATATTTTTTTCATTGCCCAGAAGTTCATAAAACAGTTATTGTACCCGGTTTTTCCCTACTTTCCCCTACATATTTAATAATCGTCGTTGAGCATTTGTTTGGGTAATGGCAAATTGCACAGCATATTTTCAGTGTACTTCCATATCTCTTACCTCGTCTTCGTCTTCTTTTAATTATACCATATCCCCTATCTATACTGCCATCCTGGTCAATCTGTTTCACAGCAATCTGCTCATTTAAATCCTTTGGTTTTAAATTCACAGTGGGTGGAGACTACAACGCAAAACATCCCGAGTATATCCCCATGCTCATCTCTTACTGAATCTTACCTCATTCGAAGTTCCTTCTAAATCTAAGCTGACTAAATATGTGGTGATTGGAACTTATTTCAAACTTTAATTGAACAAAGAGTTGAACTTAGAATTTCACTAACAAACCAGGAAAAAATCGAAGAAGCCGTACAGCTACTGACTTGCACAATGAAAATGAAAAAAAATATGATTATACAATAACCAGCCATTAGTTTTACAAAATCGTTTGTATAAGCTGATCAATAAATAAATGTTGTTTTTAAATTCGAGAAAAAATTTAAATTAAAAATATTAATTACGGAATAAATTTTATATTCTGATGAGCTTTTATTAAAAATTTGAGTATTTAAAAATGTTAATTCCTTCTTTGTTGATTTTAAATTTAAATTAGTATCCTTTTGTCTTACTGAATCATGTCCGCGGTTTTCCACGCTCATAAGTCAATATTAATCAAGTAAATTCGTCAAAAAGAAACATATCGAAGAAAGCTACCTAATTTATTTTCATTTTATACATGGGGTACAGTTAGTATTTAAAAATATATGGCGTCAAAATATGAAAATGCAAGTGGATATCAGGGGAAAACAATGCATATGTAGCACAAGCCTAATGCAATTTTTTTTTCTCGACGCCACCTATTTTTCATTCTTGCAACAAAATATTAAAGTCCCGCTTTTCAATTGTTTGCTGTTTTATAATACCTATACCGTTCAGAAGTGATTCCTGTGTTTTCTAAAAGCTAACACTCTCAATTCGTGTTACCAACCGACTAAATTTAATGAGATTACATTATTTTAAAGGTTTTGTTATAATTATTTTTGTTTTAACATAATCTCAATATTGGCATGTATGCTTAGTTTTATCATCCTCGTATCTTACTTTTTATTTTAAATTCTTTTAACTTTCTTGTATGAGATTTGTAGGGTATATAAAGTACACCTTGCTTTTTATATTCAATATTTAACCTCCTCTTGAGACATCTTCAGGCCTAAAAGAAGATTATTTTTTCTATATACAATACCAATTAACAATATTAACCTTGGTTTTATTATAGAAAACTCAATAATTGAAAGATGTTAGGAAAATCTTTCTCTTTTTTTTAATCAACATAGGGTATGAGCCTCAAAAAAGAAATAGTAATAATATAGTAGTAAACTTATATGGTCTAGTATAATTCCTTTTTTTAATCAGATAGAAGACGGTGAACTTAGTAGGAGTAGGTAAGATTATTTTGTTGTATAGCTTTATATAGCGTTGAATTCAAGTAGGATGTTGCAATTACAAATTCGATAACATGTTCTCCTTTTACAGTGGATAAATGATGGTAAGTTTTTTGTGTAATGTTTGGTACACCAGGTCATTTCAAATAGAATTTATTCGGTTGGCTGTTTAATCTTTGATTATCCAGTGCTTTCATACCGTGCCTGCTTTGGGTTCCACTATTTTCCGTCTTTCCTTTTTTTTGCCGTCGTCTCCTACTTGGCCCTCTTTCATTGCCTCTAGAGTCTAGAGTTCTCTCCTGCTGAATATTTTACTATCCGACTCTTGCCATTCTTTCCTCTTCCGAGTTTTCTTCTTTTCTAGTTCCCTTTTTCTGTTGCTTCTTGTCTTAACATAATACTTGAATTTGTATATTTTTACTTTCTCATATAAAGAGAAAGTATTGTGATGACGCGAAAATTATATTTTGAGATTTTGATGGATTTACACGTTTTGAAGTCCCCTGTGTCCAAATAAAGTGGTTTTGTTTAAAAATGTCTCTCGTCTGTCGTCTGTGCAGACGCCTGGAATCTAAATTACTGGGCCGATTTAGACGAAATGATTGAGAGCCAGCGTGACCGTGTGGGTTAAACCACGTCTGCTCGGCCATCACTGAATCATGAGTGGAACGAGATGGGGTTCGATTCCCCGCCGTAACGCTCTGATTTATATGGCTCACTATTGATCGCTTCGGCGGTAGATTGTACAAATGTATGATGCGTGAATTGGCTGGAATTCTCTATCGCGGGGCGTAAAAAGGGCCTAAAAGATGGCCTAATTGCAAGGTTCGAACAAGTGGTTCGTCCTACCCTTTCTTGTAGGAAGTACTAGACTACTACTACTACTACTAGACGAAATTTGGCGTACGTGTTCTAAAAAATCATATCCCGAGACGAAATTAAGTAATGAATTTTATCTCCAAATTTGGGGGCGCTATCCCCAAAAAACTCTAAAAAAAAACGATTCCAACGATTTTGATTTAAAAAGTTCTAAAATGTAGTCAATTTAATTACGAATCTAAAGATATAAGCCGTTTTCCGGGAAAAATCTAGTTCCTGAGAAAGTAGCTTACAACGCGGACGAAGAGAGCCCGTGTTCGATTTCCCACCCAAGAGAAGTTATTTATATGATACATTTTGATGAAATTGACAATAATAATTGAATTTTCTTATAAAAACTAACAAATTGAAAACTCTGGGCTAAGTAATAATGAACTCGTATATGAGACAGTTTGTCTGAGTTCTCTCGGACCGATTTTTTAATGCTATATTGCAATCATTAAAGCTAATCTGTTATTCTATGAGTAGAATGACAATTATTTGAATTCTACTTCAAACTTATAAATTACTTTAACTATTCACAAACCGTAATGACCTCTTTTACTTTCAAACAAAATATTTTAGGGTATAATAGTCTATAAAATAGACCTTAAACGGTCCAGAATATAAACCCTATCCTATAAATTATATTCGACAAATTAGTGTTAAAATCATCCTGAATGATTATATAATCGCCGAAATTAGCTTGTTTCTCTAAAAACTCCCGAGTCCAGAGTATGAAAAAACTCTACTGAAAAACTCCTTTCGTTATAATTGACGTCTTAAGGACGCTTTTTTATAAATTTTATACTCTAGAAAGTCTACGTTTATACTTTGGAAAAAATACTCAAAGTTATTTTAAGCAAGGTTTATCAAAATTCTTTACAAATGTTTAAAAAATCATTCAACCTTATGTGTTATTCAATGCTAGTAAAAGAAAGTTAATCCATGTATTAATCGATCCATTTATTTTCTTAAAACTTTAACATACTCTTTGAAATTATGCTAAAAATTAAACTAGAGAATTTGTCATACTTTGGGAAACTTTTTATTTTTTAAATAAATTAAGATCAGAGAAAGATACACTTCCGACAGCTCAAAGGAGTGTCAAATTACGATTTTTAGGGGGAAAAAAGAACGTATTTTTTAGTAAATTTATCTCACAAATTATGGTATGTAGTCAAATTCGACATCTATATAAAAAGTGTTATATCCCCGTCGGAGAATCGATCCTCACCGCTCACCATTCACAATTACAGCTATTTACTCAGGGAATTTTTGCAAATATTATTTTCTCGAGTATAAGTTTATTTATTCGCCATCCCACTGAGATAAGAAATCACAAAGGATTGATAAGGTTGAGATAATTGTTATTTTAGGTTGATAATAAGATTCTGTAAGATCCGATATGACCCAAATTGCTAATATATTTATTGTTTTTTTCTCTCTCTATATAACTAATTAAGAGTATTACTCCCCTGAGGTAAAATTATAATAAGGTATTAAAAAAAGGTAGTGTCAACTTTTTTTTTGGCAATCAACCGCATGTGCGCGCCTCGGCAATTTCTTAACATGTGCTGCGCCCTTGTAGGCGAATAGGCTGCCGACTCCTTGTTCTAAAGAATAGATGTATTTTAATTTCAACCCGCTGCAAAGTGCCGCGATAAAGTCATACCCTACTCGGAAAATAGTTACTGTAATTCTGTAAAACATTAAATAAAACACTATCTACTGGGACAGTTTTTTTTTTTTTTTTTTTTTTTTTTTTTTTTTTTTTTTTTTTTTTTTTTTGATGAATCTAGAGATACTTCACAACAGGTATTTCATATACCTCACAACAAAATTCTTATCTCATGTGACCACCTTAAGTCTTATTAAGAGTTCCTAGTTAGTCTATTTATTTTGTCATTATGCTTTATAAATATGAAATTAAAATACTACTATTCTTAGCCCCGTAACTCAATAACCTCTGGACCTATGACCCTGAATTTTTGTAGATAGCTTCCTCTTCACTTCTATAGTAGGTATATGTTTAAAATCCGTCATCTTAAATAAGGAGAGCAGTTATTTTATCTTTAAAATTGAGTAGCTGAATTCCAAAAGCAGCTATATCCACTAGAATTTTTTTTTTTTTTTCAAAGCACGAAAAAGGTCTAGTAATTCACTAAATTGTGTTATCAGTTTTTTTTTTATTTTTAATCAATAACTAATAATTCATTTAGTGGACAAAAGCCTTATAATCTCAGGCTATTATTTTATTTTTAATAAACAAAAGAAATAATCCATAGCTGCTTTTGTCACAGTTTTTATGTTTATAGCTACTTTTGCAACCAAACCCACAGCCATGTTGGATTGGTGTGCTGCAGCAAAAGCAGTTATGTCCAATAAATTAAGCATTGATAAACTATTATTTTAACTATTTAAACTATTATTTATTCAGTGTAGCCGCTATAATATATTTTGTTTACTTTTTTCTCTTCTATCATATTTTTTTCTGTTTAAGAAGATAGAAATGTGTAAAGAAGGATATAGATGATTTTGCAGCGTAGAGTTTTTGGTAACTATGAATATAGCTACTTTTGAATCCTAGCACAGTAAGGATTATAGCTGCTTTTGTAACCTCACACATAATTTCAATCTAGATTTTAATGTGTTTATAATTTTTTTGGAACTTTTTGACTGCAGAACCTTGTAGACCTTTAAAAAACAAATCCAGGGGTACCAATATCTCATCTTTTCATTTTTTTGGATACAGCTGCTTTTGGAATTCGGATACTCAATTAAATATGACTATTTCTCTGAAACCAATTGTAATATAGAATCTTGCATCTTATTATATAATATTAAGATTGGTGGTCACATTTATAAAAGTCCTCTTACTTACATAATAATTGAAACGCTAAATTAAAATCGTTGTTAATATGATAATTTATAAAATTATATTCATGGCTTTTGAAAAAGAATTTTGAATTCTTGATCCCTCAAAAAATGTTTGTCTCATTGAATAGATGAAGTTTGGTTTTTTTCATCACCTAAAATTTCAAATTTAAATTTGAATTTCACATTCTCGCAAGCATTAGGCGTGAACGCTTGGGCGGATAATTGTTTATCCAACGGATAATTCGTTGTCCAACGAACTCATCCTTGGCATTGGTAAAATGACCATGTCTACCAAATTTCATCAAAATCGGTCGACATTTACTCAAGTTATCGTCACACGTTTATGGATTCGCGGACACACAGACCGACAGACAGACACGAGACCAAAAATGTTCCTTTATGTCTGAAACGCACTTCTGTCTTGGAATTTTTAAAATCGGAGACATAAAACTTTTTCGTTCCCAAAAGTGAACACAATGCTTACGTTACCTTCGGTAAGCTCGAAGCAAAAAAATGGTACTCTTATAGAAAAGGGCCCCCATGCATTTTTGTATATAAAAATATACAGAAGTAGTCGCCATGTGCTTTGGACCTTGAAATAATTCCGAATTTAACGAAACTTTGGGATGTTTTTAGTGGGAGTTCAGTATTGCCCAATTTTCCGAACTAAAAAACCTGGGGGGAGGTCAAACACCATAAAATATTCGCACTTATTCAAGTTTTTTCGAAATATTTCCAAAACGGTTAATTTTAGCGGAAAACTTTGTGATAGTAATTTTTAGAGGATTAAATTTCCTTCAAATGTCACTGGTCAAACTTATTTGTTGACGACATAGGTACCGAGATACAGGGCTTCAAAAATTGGTAATGTTTTTTAAAAAATAGTGTTGCTCTCATTTCGGGCCAAATATCGGCTAAAACAGCCCCCCTACGAGAAAAATCATAAGGAATAAATTAGGTTTTTTTCACGTTATTTAATATTTAGTTTTTGGAGCTAAAATTTAATTTCTCGATTTGCCTCAGGGTATGATTTTTCTGAACGTTCACGCCAAATTTCGTCAAAATCGGCCCAGAAGTTTTGGCTCCATGCGTCTGCACAGACGACATGCGAAGGCTTTTTTGAACTCAGGGGACCTCAAAACGTGTAAATCCATTAAAATTTTTAAATCGAATTTTCGCAACATCACAAAACTTTCTCTTTATATGAGAAAGTAAAAATGTGCTTTTCCCGGAAAGTTAACAATTATACATATAGTGATCGGAACCACTTAGTAACTTGAAACTTTTGCAAATTATAAACATTCTGGAATAGTAATAGTACATTACGCGTCTAGTGCGGAAAGTAGCATCTTGCATATGAGTGTGGAGTTTGCACCCGAGCGACAGCGAAGGTATTAAAACCACACAAGCAAAGCAAAATGCAGTTTTCGCACGAGTTGCGTACGATTGTTTGATTTTAATAATAAATACAGAACAAAAATATTTAAAAACTCCTTGTATGTTTCTCTTTAGATATGACATTAATTCATTAGTTGTATTTTGTGCCAGATTAATTATTTCGGAAGGCATATTATTCTCCTCATTTTGGTCCTTATGACATGAATCAATGATTGTTTTTCACTAAAAACTCGATATAAACAGTTACTTTAATTGAACAAACAGCAAATCGGTTTTGTTAAAAGTAAACATACTCACTAATCGTGCGTTAATGTGAAGAATTCTTCCTTTTTTACCGCACTAGGGCGGAAAGAAAGAGGATTTATGAGACGCGCTTGCGCAATGAATACAAGTACGTATAAAGAATCACTTTATACGCATCTAAACAGAGATACAATTGTTTATATTCGTTTAAATTATTTTACTGCAATTTGACGGTATTTATTTAAATCCAACAAAATCAAATAATAATCTTTAAACATTACCCACTCCATAGCCGTAGCGATGCAGGGGAATCCGGCTAGTCTATTTATAAATACACTTGAATATAATCTAATTAATAAACAAATTAATTTAAAAAAAGTAATAAAGTGAGTAACAAATGTTTTCATAAATCCAGGGAATAAAATAATCACCCGGAAAATATAGCGTTAATTTAATCCTCTTATTCGATTTAAAATATTGTTCAATTCAAATATAAAACTCTAGGTGATTTACATAAAAATATAAATTAGAGAAAAACCTGTATTGTTTAATAACAACACAAATTAAGATATAATTAGTTAACTGAAGGGAATTTAAATCGAATTATTAATTTAACCGAAATTAAAGCGAATTCTAGGTTTACAGTTGTCATGATATTTTATATTTGAATGCAAAAATAGATAATTCAATCAGGAAGTAAACCAAATTTCCTTTTTAAGATGGAAGTAACAATAATTACATTACAATGATACAACTCTGGCCGGATATAACACACAATTTGGAGAAATGTCTGTAATTATTTCAATTTGTTTCTTAACCCTTTGACTGCGGGACTAAATCCTTAGGGGTCAACTCTGGTGCGGAAATTTTTTCTTCTTTTTTTTACTCATAAGGGCATAAAAACAACTACAGGCATAAAAACGACTACTAGTTATAATAAATTAGAAAATTTAACTTTTTTTACCCAAAATTTAAGGAAAATTTAAGATATCACCAGGTGATACCTCAACACGCTATACAGTTGACTTAACCTTACTGTTGGGCGGAAGATATCACCTAGTGATACCAGGGTTATTGGTATTTTTTGCTCTAAAGACAGTCTTAAATGAACAGTGTCCAAAGGAAGAAGTACTGCAAACATTCTTGGTTGAAGCAGAACACAGTGTTAATGGCTGTATCACGTAAAGTTTTATTTTTCGTAAGTTCTCCTGGCTGCTCAAGCGTGGTTGAAGGCTGTGAGTTATCTGGACTAGTGCGGAAATAACGAAGAAATAAAACACGCGCAATGAATATAACTACGAGAAGAATCATGAATCAAAACCGAGACAAAATGTTTATATTATATATCAATCGTGGATAAAATATTTTGCTGGGATCTACCACAGTTACTTGAGAAAAAGTTATAACTCATTCCAACAAAGACACGATAAAATATATTTTGAATTATAAAACAAACTTCAAAGTGCTTTTAATACGTAAAAATTAAATTTAAAATACTTTATTTCGAGGGATCATGTAAGTTAGGAAATTATTGAACTGATACCTCTCTAATCTTGAAGCAACATACTTCAATTTTGTTACGCAACAAAATGAAAATTTCCAAAATTTTAACATTTTTTCAGTACATATTTGAAAAATTATACGTTAACCGTCACTAGGCAATAAAGAAACATTAAATTATTAATTAATATAATAAGAAAAGATAGCTTACCTTACTATTTGTGTGTAATAAAAGTGCGAAGTCTGCAAACCCGCATAACACAAGTAAAAAAAAAAGCGATCGAGAAACGGCTCGAGGGGAATGTAGTTGAGACCTTCCCTGAGGCGGCCACAAGACTAAACAACCCATTGGAACAAGCTCTGCCATCCCCTCCCTTGAACAACGCACCCCCTTCCCAGAGACCCTGGGTATCACCTGGTGATACCTTCCGCCACTCAGTTGAAACTGCTAGATATCACCTGGTGATACCTCCGCAGTCATAGGGTTAACATTATAGAAGTTTTTTAATGTGATTTATTTTCAATTTTTTCCTCAATGAAAATGGAAGTATGGTGATACCCTCAAAAACGTGATTCTGAGATCTCTGTGAAGGAGGGGTCTTAAGAACCCAGGGAAATCATTAAAATCCGTTTCATATACATATAATATGTCTGTGAGTACCGTACATATGTATGTATGTACGTTTCTACGTTCGTTCGGAACTTTAAACCTTTAAACATTCTTCAAGACATCATATTGAGATGCGGTTTGCGGCATTATTTATAACTTTTGTCGGAAAAACTGATGGCACAAACCCGAACATCGTACCTTACGACGTTTCGATGCTACAGTCAATTCTGTCGACGATAACTTCAGTAGGCTTTATTTAATTTCAATTTCCTTTAGGGTATATATGTGTCCTATGTGGTAGATTGTACCTATAATTTTTGAGCACAATCGGACAAGCGGTTTGGGAGATATTACACTATAGATTTATACGTTTTAGTGTTTTTACTTCCATTAAAATGGGTGTAAATACTGAGTTCTCTCTGGCTCTCGTATTTACACCACAACATTTCATGGAAGTCATGTGTGGGATTTCCACACCGGTACTTTTAAATATTTTTATATACATAATTCAAATAATCTCGAAATCTCTAGAACCACTGGACCTATGTCCATGAAACTTTGTAGGTCCCTCTTAGCCTAGGTGATCTCTATAAAAATTCAATATTAAGATCCACCATCTTTATTCAAAATGGCGTCAATTTACATGATAAATTCGTAATGAGGATATTTCCACAAATAAATTGCACTGAAGAAACTTAAAAAATTTGGAATTTAGCTCTGGTATTCCCGTAAATTTATGCCCATTAACTGTATAGGTTATGTCCCGTAAATGTGCCTGTATAATTCTTTGTAAGAGTTACACAAAAACAGTTTAGAAGATACTACAGCTACTTAAGCCATTTACCATTTACCATAGATGTTTGAGTTCAGCTATTTATCATAATTGGTTCAAATATGGCATTGAATGTTTATAGGAAATTAGGGATCGACATCTCTTAGTACTTTCTCGACTCCGTGAGTTGCCGAAAGACGAAAATGTGAGATGGATTCCAAATAGTTTTCTTTAACGTGTCTACAAAATTTGTTACATCTTCGTTTAACAGGTTTGAGCGTATTTTATGGCCACCTTCAAGTTAACCTTTAAGTATGAGGGAGTAAAAAGGGTAATATTTGAATAATTTTTATTGAGTTGGTATTGAGTTAACTAAATGCAAATCTTCTAACCACTGAAAAATGAGCACCTTTCGAATTAGCGCTTGAATTTCGCAAAATTATTTCAATGGAATGTGTGGTTTGTTGAATTTCTTATACTCGCTTCATTATATTGGCTTTTAAAGGGGGCGACGATCTATCACTTAATATGATATGCGATTAGAAAAGAGCTATTGTAGAGTAAAATTATTTTACAATTGCTTCTATTCTTGTGAGCTCAATGTGTTTGCAAGGTGCACATTGCATTTAATATACTATAAACTAAATCATCTGAATCGGAAAATAAAGCTAAACACTTAATTATCTTTTTTAAAACTTCAATTTTGTCAATAGGCTTTTTCACATTTTTCTTTATTCAAAGCATAGCACAATATCACGGTTGGCTAATCAATCGAAATCGGCTTTGGCTCTATTATAATTGGTAAAAAATCGAACATTTCCCGAACGTTTTGAAGTGCTACAGGTTGTTTTAAAGCTTTACTCAAAGGAATTCGCTAAGGTCAAACTTTTTTATTAAGCCCTTGTTCTCTTTGATAAAGTTGTATTTTTTTTCTTGTTACTTGATCTATCTTACCATAAATAGATTGAAAAAATTGTAATGTCATTTTCTGAGCGGTTGGCTTGCCGGACGAACAAAGTCGGAGGTTTAGTGAGGCGAGAGAATGCGCTGGGACTGACGCGTGGACGCCCGTCAAGTAAGGAAAGTTTTTGTTACCCATAATATTCCAAGCGTCAAACGTAAGTCTTAGTAAGCCTTACTGTGTTAATCTTTAGCCGGTTTACATACTTTACCATCAACTCCCGACCTAAAAACCTTATAAACTTTCATTATCGCAACCCGCACTTGTTTAAAAACTACATTAAGTTACCCCTTTTGAAGTCTATAACGAATAAGCCTAGCTTATTCTAATCGGCGCTGAGCTTGAACAATGATGTCGCCAGTTCTGCCTGGCACTGTCCGAGCATTTCTTGGGTTAATACCCTGATTGCGAGTCGCCTTCCTTCGCCCATCCCTTCGGGTACTGCCCGGAGGGACCGCCCCGAAGGGCCCCTTAGCTCCGTTGCCCACATGTCCAGGTTTTGCTGAACCCACCAAAAGAAGCACGTCGTTGTGATATGCCAGCAATTTAATATTTTTAATGAAACTTGCAATGGGATATCCTCTAGTTTCTTAAGATTGCGAGATAAGATCCTAAGGGTCTCATCTCTTCTTAGTTGCCAGGGACATAAAACTATTAAATTAAAACATTATAAACATTTCTTTAAGGCCCCTTTACACGATCAAACATTTTGCGCAAACCTGTTGTCGGGCAAATTTAAGCTATAAATGTCAAACATCATGTTTGCGCAAACATCAAACAGCTCCATACACGGTCAAAATGTCTGCGCATACCTTTTGACCGTATTGGGCCTTTACAAATATTATAAACTGATTTAATACTTTGTTTTGATCACAATATATATAAGTATTTATATATAAGTAAAATAAAAAGAAGCGGGTTCATGGTAAACATAAATGCACTCAAGGAGAAGATCTCTGAACAAACACGATATACAAAGAGGGAAATACATTATTAAAATACCAATTTGTCTTCACAAATGATCAAACTCTCTAGTAAAAGTCTCTAGTATAAATTTTAATTAGTAGTAGCCACATCCCAATTAAAAGCCAATTTTAATGGTCAATTATATTGGTTGGCCGATCTTAGTTGTGATGTGACTATTAAGATGTGTAGTGGAATTATTAAATTGCAAATGGCCAAAACACCGGACGAAATATAATGCTAATAAACTCGATTAATAGGTCACTAATGATGTAATTTGAAACATTATTAGAGATTTATTTGTGGCTCAACAAAAGTACAACCTTGGTCATTTGAATTCAGGCTTATAAGCTTGTCAAGTTCTTCCGGAGGAGATTACGTAATTTCAGAAGAATTTCGACTTATCGAAATAATTTCAGGGATCTTTCTCAAGGGTTGCTCACGATGAGAACCAATTGTAAAAGATCAGCTGTAAATTACTCTCGCCATCTACTCCCTTCAGAATAGACCTATTTCAGAGATCATTCTCGATGGTTGCTCACGATGAGAGCCCATTGCAAAGGATCAGTTGTAAATTACTCTGGTATGACCTACTCCCTTGAGAATGAACCTATTTCTGGGATCATTCTCCCCCTCGAGAATGATCCCAGAAATAGGTTCATTCTCGAGGGTGCTCACTATGAGAGCCAAATTCGAAAGATCAGTTTTAAATTACTCTCGTCATCTACTCCCTTCAGAATAGACCTATTTTAGGGATCATTCTCTAGGGTAGCTCACGATGAGAGCCCATTGCAGGGATTTTTGATGGATTTACACGTTTTAAGGTCCCCTGAGTCCAAAAAAGTGGTTTTTAAAAAATGCCTGTGGTCTGTCTGTCTGTCGTCTGTGCAGCCTAAACTACTGGGCCGAAATTGACAAAATTTGGCATACATGTTTAGAAAAACAACTCGAGGCAAAATGGAAAAATAAATTTTACCTGGTTTTTAAAAAAAAAAAAAAAATAAATAAATAACTTTTGTTATCAACAACATAAAACGTGTCTAAACGTGTTTTATGAACATAACATGTATTAAGAATAAACATAATACGTGTTTCTCTTGCAACTTAAAAAAAATTACTTTTAATGCAAAAGGTTTTTTTATTATTTTATTTAATAAAAGTATTCATGTAGGGTTACATTATTGAAACTCAATTGTATGTGCCCTTACAGAAGAACATTTACAGATTACTCGATAAAACCTACTTCATTTCAATACAATTTCAATGGCTTTGACTAATATATGTCGCTTTTAATAACCGGAGAATTTTTTTTTAATGTGTACTATGAATATTGATTTGCTTTCAATAACATCTTTTGTTTTAACAATAGTTCAATAACATCTTTTGTTTTAACAATAGTTCAATAACATCTTTTGTTTTAACAATAGTTCAATAACATCTTTTGTTTTAACAATAGTTCAATAACATCTTTTGTTTTAACAATAGTTCAATAACATCTTTTGTTTTAACAATAGTTCAATAACATCTTTTGTTTTAACAATAGTTCAATAACATCTTTTGTTTTAACAATAGTTCAATAACATCTTTTGTTTTAACAATAGTTCAATAACATCTTTTGTTTTAACAATAGTTCAATAACATCTTTTGTTTTAACAATAGTTCAATAACATCTTTTGTTTTAACAATAGTTCAATAACATCTTTTGTTTTAACAATAGTTCAATAACATCTTTTGTTTTAACAATAGTTCAATAACATCTTTTGTTTTAACAATAGTTCAATAACATCTTTTGTTTTAACAATAGTTCAATAACATCTTTTGTTTTAACAATAGTTCAATAACATCTTTTGTTTTAACAATAGTTCAATAACATCTTTTGTTTTAACAATAGTTCAATAACATCTTTTGTTTTAACAATAGTTCAATAACATCTTTTGTTTTAACAATAGTTCAATAACATCTTTTGTTTTAACAATAGTTCAATAACATCTTTTGTTTTAACAATAGTTCAATAACATCTTTTGTTTTAACAATAGTTCAATAACATCTTTTGTTTTAACAATAGTTCAATAACATCTTTTGTTTTAACAATAGTTCAATAACATCTTTTGTTTTAACAATAGTTCAATAACATCTTTTGTTTTAACAATAGTTCAATAACATCTTTTGTTTTAACAATAGTTCAATAACATCTTTTGTTTTAACAATAGTTCAATAACATCTTTTGTTTTAACAATAGTTCAATAACATCTTTTGTTTTAACAATAGTTCAATAACATCTTTTGTTTTAACAATAGTTCAATAACATCTTTTGTTTTAACAATAGTTCAATAACATCTTTTGTTTTAACAATAGTTCAATAACATCTTTTGTTTAAACAAAGTACTTATTCTGTTTCTATTGTTTCAAACGATTTTTGTGCAGAAGACCGACATCACTAGCAGTAATATTTCTTGTCTAATTAACTGTTAAGACAAAGGGATATTTTCACTTCTGTTTGCCGAAATGTCATGCTCCTTTGTCTAAAAGACTTTTAGACAAAGAAATATATTGTCTTCTAATAGAAGAATAAATATAATAGTGGTCTCGGTCTTTTGAAATAGACCTTATTAAAATGCAAATTTTCTTTACTTGCTTTTAATGACAAATTTTAAGACGAAATAAGCCTGCTTGTTTTCTGTGATAACTTTATGACAGTTAAATTAAAATAAATTAAACTTCTGGTAATAAATGGTAAAAATGCTTAAAGTGAGCTTATTGTGTGTTATCTATTAAATAATATGTATATTAATATTTTATTGATAAATCTGAAATAAAACAATAATGATAAGCAATATTATTGTTGGAATAATTTACAGGTAAAGTATTTGACTTTTTTAAATATATGTGTAAATATTTTTATCGCCCACCACTTGTAAACATTCCTATCCTGAGCGGCCGGTAAAATTCCATATTACAGCCCTGGGGCCGGTAATAATGCATGCTTTATCATTACAGGGCCGCTAATTAGTTTGAGAAGCGGCCGCTTCCTGGTCGGGCCGCGGCGTGCAGGTTGCGCTAGTAGTTCTCCGCGTCAGCTGTTGAATTTGTAAAAAATCAATATTTTTATAACTGCGGTTTATTTTGGCAATGATTTAACCTTAATATGCATTTATTGTTTTTGAAGATTACGGCAAAATAGTTTTTTGTAGTTGGTTTACATGTGTTGGGCGATAAAATAGTGTACGCACCACGAGCAGTAAGCGCTATGACAGGCCTTGGGCGTTAAACGCACTCGTGCTTTCAAACTTCGCCCTCGGACTGTAATAACGCCCTTACTGCTCTAGGTACGTCAATAGCTATTACTATATCAGTGTATAAAATTGTGTTTTTTAAACAGGTGAGAGCCGGGGATATATTTTTTTTTTTTCTTTTGTGGAACTGTCTCTTAATGTTCCAAAATAGTTATTTAGTGACAAATTGACCCTAGTTTAAATTTATTTAGTGGCATTTAATAATAATACTCTATTACTAGTTTTAATATTTATTAGGATTTGCACTTGTATAATAATGTACATTAGGATTTAGTAAGCTTATTAACCAACAGCCAGCTTGAACTATATATTATAATAACTATGAAAGCTCTAAATTCATTATCTATATCCACAATCTATGTTTTTTTTTCTATACGCACCCTTTTTACTGATCTGTTTATCTTAACATCTAATTTGTTATTTGTGTGGAAAGGAAGAACATAAGGTAATTCATTGCTCTAAAAAGCTTATATGAAACTAGCAATTATATAAAACTACAAATTTTATTTGGTAAATGCACATATTTGCTTTCAATAACCTCTTTTTTTTAGCAATAAATTACTTATACTTCTGTTTTTGTTGTATCAAACGATACTTGTTTACAAGACTGACATCACTATCTTGGAATAGCTTAAAAAATATTTAGATAAAGGAATATAATAATATCGTCGGCATATAGAAGTAGTAATATTTCTTAGTCTAATTAACTTAAATTTATCTTAGATTAATTTACTAAGAATTGTTTATTCGCACCCTTATTATTGATGTTTATCTTAACATCTAATGTTCTTATTTGTGTGGAAAAGAAGAACATAAGGTAATAAGGTAATTCATTGACCTAAAATGCTTATATGAAACTAGCAATTCATATAACTACATATTTTTATTTGTACTATGCACATATTCGCTTTCAATAACCTCTTTTGTTAACAATAAAATACGTATTCTTCTGTTTTGTTGTATCAAACGATTCTTACTTGGAAAAGCTTATAGAAGTAGTAATATATCTTAGTCTAATTAATTTAGATTTAACTTAGATTAACTTAGTCTTTAGTCTTTTTAACTTACTAAGAATTTTCTATTCGCACTCTTATTATTGATCTGTTTATCATAACATCTAATGTTCTTATTTTGTGGGGAATGGAAGAACATAAGGTAATTTATTGATCTAAAAAGCTTATATGAAACCAGCAATTACATAAAACTACATATTTCATTATGTAAATTGTTGATCGGTTATAAATTTAACAATACGTTCTGGAGCCCGGAAGTGAATCCGAAAAAACGACCAAAATCACCGTCATGAAATCACCGTCACGCAAAATCCGTCACAAAATCTACAAATTACGATAACTTGAATAAAAGATCACCGAGTTAATTGAAATTTGGTACACATGTTCATTTTACCGATGCCCAGCCTGAGTTCGTTGGAAACGTTATCCGCACAAGCGTTCACGCGCAACGCTCGCGTAAACGTAAGCTTCAAAAAGACAGGAAAAAATGTTATTAAGGAAGCCTGTTCCTTGACTTGTTTTGTTTATTTTTGTTATATTTGTCAAAATGTCAAAATATAATCTCGGTCTTGCTAAAAGTAAAATAATTGTAAGAAAAAAGAACTTTTTATATAATAGGTTTTTAAATTTTCTTAAACCGTGCCATCAATATATTTGAAATAATATAATCGATATATTTCCTGTTTTGCTGTCATTTAATGTTTACCTCTTATTTATGAAAATCATAAATTTTAAACCTGTCAAAATGAAGATTGTAAATATTATGGGATATGACAAAACAAAAAAAATAACTTGCGGATTTTTTCCGAACTAACTTTTCATTTAGCAAATTTGCTGAAAACGAATTAAATTCTGCTGAAAAATGACTAAAAGTATTAAAATAATGCATTGTCATCGTGTTCTGAGCTGTTCTGAAAGTTTCAAATGTCTAGCTACTCGGGATGTTAGTTAAAATTCGATTGCAAGATTTGTACCGGACAAACAAACAAGAAACCAAGTTAATAAAAACGTAGTAAAA
>KZ651050.1:904658-921359 GCA_001010745.2 Gerris buenoi | reverse complement strand
CTCGCGTAAACGTAAGCTTCAAAAGACGGGAAAAAGTGTTATTAAGGAAGCCTGTTACTTGACTTGTTTTATTTTTGTTATATATGTCAAAAATGTCACTTTTGTTTTGTAAATAAATAAAATATAATTATGTAAAATTTCAACCTGATACAATAAGAAGCTGTAGAGTAGGGAAGAGATATATTTTATAATATTTTAAATTAATAGGCCGGGTAGGTAGAAAACAGTCCTATTTCAATCCTTAACAAACACGCTCTTTAACTATAAACTCATCAAGATCAACTCTTTGCTTATATTCAATATAATATATTTATACTAAGACGCTTGCTTTAAGCATACAAATAATGATGTTTTTTTTAATTTTGCCTTAACTCTGCTAGGCACAAACATTTCGTTACTTTTAATTTTGCCTCTTTTCTAACTCCACCATTTATAAGTAGTTAGCAATGTATACGTACTTAGCAGTGTAATTTTAAAGGAAAAATGTAAGGAACTTCGTTCCTACCGGGTGTCCCGCGAAACCACCACACGTATTTTTTTTATATGTATGTCATTACCGAAAATTAAACTGGTTCTTCTTAGAGCACGTTGTTTGTATACATACTTAAAAAGGTTTTATATGGAGCTATTCTTAACAAAACATCATATTTATAGTATGGATTGCTTGTTTCTAAAATGGGCTCTAGAAATTTTTGAAATGTGAATTTAGTCTACTTTGGAAACAAGCTCCTCGTTATGGCATAATTGTTATGTTGTGGCGTAATCGTTGTTATGGCGTATTATCTTTACTGTAGGTAATGTGTTTATCTTCTTATTTCCGTATCGATTCATCTCCCATTCAGCGTATTTTCTCTAGGGCACTTTATACTCTAAGATTAGTTTCAATCTATAAGAGCAATTATGGAGATTTTGATGGATTTACACGTTAAAAGTTTCCCTGAGTACAAAAAAATCGCATTAAAAAAATACGCAGGCGAGTGGAGACTAAACTGCTGCAGCAATTTGGTAATTGTAAGTTTTTTTGCTATTTCTCTGCCAGCATGGCGTCTATGTTGCATTAAAATAGAGACTTCAATATTCCAACGATATCCACGGTAGACTGCCTATTTAATGTAACGTCTGAACAACTTGTTAAAAAAGAGAACGGACGACTTTTCCTTTGAAAAGTGGTGCGTCTTATATTCGATGCATTAATGTTTTTTTCAGAATTCAGAATTTTCAGTTTGAAAATCAAGATGCGTTTTATATTCGAGGGCATCTTACATTCGATGCGATACGGTAATATCTGCTACTTGTTGTTCCTAATCTTCTATGACATAATATGACAATTTCTTAATACCCAGAGATATTCTTAAAATCCAATATAACTTGCCTTGAACAATCTCAATAGCGGTGTTATTATTCCTTCTAGTTTCCTTGGATTAGGTAATATTGTAGCTTGGGAGCCAGATGTTGATTAAATTCGTTCTAACCAGTAGGGACAAAGTTCTTAGTAAGGGCACTCGAAATATTTAATCGAAAGGCGGTCTACGTCGGAATCTATCTGACGTTATATAATGAAATTGTTGAGATCCTCGATGACTGCTGCCAATAAGTCCTTCGTAAGTTATCGATTATTCGTTCGTAAGAATGTTTAAATTAACATCGCTTCTAATAGTAATAAGAGCTTTAAATGATCAAAGTCCTTTAATATTCTCTGAGAAAGGTGATTCGGCGGTAGCACCCGGAAACCACGTTTATATTTCTAGATTTAGGCCTAGTACACTTGAAGTTCGCAAAGGCCAAGGACTAAGGTCAGATTTAATCAAAGTAGTTGTTTACGTCGATGGAGGGGATGGGGAGTTCTTTTTTAAAAGCGTCCTAGTAATTGAATTTCCCCAAACTCTCGGCGCTGTGAGTATACAGGTCTAATTATAACCTCACTTGCCTTTACCGAGTTATCAGAGCAGTTCTCTGGAATCGAGCTTTACGTTTGTTTCGACCGGGGAGTTTTCCCAGCAGTATCATTCGATTAATTAAGCATATCGGATATTGACTATTAAGAGCCGATTCCTTGACACGAGGGATCTCTAGTACTATTATCGAATAACCCATGCATAACTCGGGATTTATGTCGGAGCAATGAAGTACTACCAAGACGACAAGGGGTAAATATAAAGACTTTTATCAGAACTGACTAAACATTGATGTGTCAAACTATATTAACTTTCATTATTAATCAATTTTTTTTAAAAAAAAAGCGAAAAAGTACTTTTATTTTTTTAACCTTAAACTAAAAACTTAATTTTATTATCATCCTTATATTGACCTCTAAAGTCTTTTTATTGTGGGCTAGAACTAGCTGATTAATCCCGCATTAAGATTGTATTGGAAAGACAGAATGCCGTTTTATAATCCATTATGGAATTCAAATCCATGGTAAATGTTATATGTTAGCTTCGCACTATTGCACCTACATAACTGAAATCCTCATAAAATAACAAGCGGAGTTTACTTCAGAAAATTTTCGTCAAAGTACGAAATAACGTCTTACATTAAAAAGCTTTTAATTTTCTTAAAAAAAAAAGCTCGTTAGAGCATAGTTAACTCACTTAAATAACGAAAACTGCTCTAGCATTATGTACCTATCTAAAATTATTTATAAAATGCCTCTAGACTCTAGAGCACATTATAAAACTCTAACATAAATCTATGGAAGCTCTTCTACCTCAATGTACTCAACTAAAATTGATCTTTTAAATCTCGCTAGAAACATTCTCGCTAGAACATCCTCGCTAGAACAATGTATAAAAATCTAATACAAATCAATGAGTGATTTTCTTGCTCCATGTACTCAAATGAACAAATCTTCTAGAGTGAATGAACAGATCTAATCTAGCTAGAGCACAGTAAACCACTCTCACACGACTTTATAAATAGATTTATTAATTTCGCTGGAGCACATTATGATCACTTTGACATAACGAACGCTTCTCTTCCTCTATGTAAAAATAGAATGTTAATATTACGCTCCAGCATAGTTTAGATAACAATTTTAGATAACTCTTCTAAAGCTTTATATCTTAAACTAAATAGATGTGCCGTGTGACACCTTGTGTACCAACATAAGTATGTACATACTTATGGTAAAAATTGATACGTTTAAGAGTACAAAGAACTTTAACATTATTAAATGAAGCAGTGAATATTTAATTATTTTTTTCCGTGGTAGGCTGTGAAATAGTAACTTTAGAGCCTAAAAAACAAAGCTGAAATCAATTTTTTCCGTGGTAGGCTGTGAAATAGTAACTTTAGAGCCTAAAAAACATAGCTCAAATCCATTGTTTCATTGCGTGGACTTAAAAAATGTTTTATCTACAATTGATATGAAATATAAACATTTCATCTCTGGTTAGATGCGTAGAAAGTGATTCTTTTCGTAGTTGTATTCTTTGCACATGCGCGTTTCATAGTCGTACGATAAGGTGAAGAATTCCTTCTTTTTTCCGCACGATTTGCGTGTTTGTTTACATTTAACATAAATAATTTGCTGTTTGTTTATTTAAAGTAACTGTTTTTATCAATCTTTTAGTGATTAACAATGTATACTTAATGATTTTCTGCATTTATTATTAGAGTCCATCAATCGTAGATAAACTACGGTACGTAACTCGTGCGAAAACTGCATTTTGCTTGCTCGTGTGGTTGTACTACCCTCGCTGTCGCTCGGGTGCAAACTCCACACACTCGCATGCTAAATGCTACTTTCCGCACTAGACGCGTAATTTACTATTCATTACTCCTAAACTATATGTCAACACTATATGTCAATGCGTTTTTTTTTATAGCGTAACCTCTTAAAGGTTAATTTTTCTCAAAACCTTAAGTATGTACTAATATTTGCTATAATTATATACTGATTAATATTTAATATTTTTTTCATTTTCTGCTACCTCGGAAAAAAAATAGCATATGTTACACCACTGTGAAGTATTTTTTTTTACCTTGGCAATATTTATTGCCAATATAATTTCGGTGGTAAAAAAAGGAACTCACTTCACAGTCTAGAAACATATAATTATATTAGATTTGTTCCAACCACACTTCAAACTGGTTTGAAACTGTCCGACGCATGCGCATCGGACCACACTTGATCGTTTTTCGCTAATGCGCATGCGTCGTACAGTTTGAAGTGTGCTTGGAACAAACCTATACTATTCCATATTAGCTTGACAGATTCTTATCACTTCTAGCATCGCTATAATTATTAAATAATCCTATTAACATATTTCCTGTCACTAAATTGATGTTATTAAGTATCAAGTAAATTATTATATGATGCTTGAGAATCTTATCTATATAAAAGAATGAATCTACCTATACGTATGGTGAATTACGTCGTACAATCAACCTAATAATGCTATCTACACTCCCCGTCAAAATTAACGCACCACCTTTATATTTCTCTGTTTTGACTATCTCTAATTTACACTGATGATTAATAGGTCATTAATCATCATCATTCATCATCTCATATTTAATCATCATCATTAATGATTTAATGTAATTTGCCATTGATTAATTAAGAGCTCTCACGTATTTATTACATTAATACAGTTACGGTTGTTTGTGTGTGTCAAGTGTCAACATGAATACTCCTCCAAATTTAACTATGTAGGAAGCGATTAAACCCGTAGTGATGGGTTAAGAAAGGCTTTTGTTGGTTGTCGACTAGGAGTGCATCTCACTACAATCAGCCGAGCTTTTCGGCGGTTCCAGGAGTGTGGATATGATCGACAGAGGTGAAATAGGTCCACCCAAGTTGAAAACTATAAAAAAAAGGTCCTAATTTAACTGCTTCTGTGTAAGCATAAAAATATAAAAGTGGTGCGTTAATTTTGACGGGGAGTTTATTATATTCTCTGTGTGGCTAAAATTGATGGTACAAAGTACCAAGCCATATATCATACGATGCTTAAGAATCTCATCTATAAAAAGAATGAATCTATAATCTATTCGTAAAGAGTTTAATTTGGTTGTACAAATAATCTACCTATACCTAATAATGCTATCTATTATATCCTGTCACTAAATTGATGATACTATAAGTACCAAGCCAATTATATGATGCTTAAGAATCTCATCTATAAAAGAATGAAATGAATCTATAATCTATTCGTAAAGAGTTTAATTTGGTTGTACAAATAATCTACCTATACCTAATAATGCTATCTATTATATCCTGTCACTAAATTGATGATACTATAAGTACCAAGCCAATTATATGATGCTTAAGAATCTCATCTATAAAAGAATGAAATGAATCTATAATCTATTCGTAAAGAGGTTAATTTAGTTGTACATACAATCAACCCTAATACTTCTATCTATTATTTTCTGTCGCTAAAATTGATGACACTAAGTACCAAGTCAAAAATTATACAATGCTTAAGAATGTCATCTACAAAAGAGTGAATCTATACGTATATTTACATTACATAGTTCCGTTTTCCTTAAAGTGAGATTGATTATCAATAGAGAAGTCGCTAGAGTAAATCAGTGGCGACAATAGAATCTTAAGCCACTGTCTAAACAAAATTCGTAAAAAAGATGAAAAATAAAATCATTATGCTTCATCATTAATAATTATGCTTAGAATCTTCTCTTGAAATATATTTCATCATTGACAATTATGATTTTTCGTTCAAGTCTGCACCCAAAATTGTCGATTCGAGATAAACCTTCTTTATAATGATTCTGTCATACATATATATAGAAATCTCTATAATGTTGCCATATTATTTAAGATTATTAATCAGTTTTGTTCCTAATCTAATTATTTATTTATTCGAGCTATCTTTGAATTTAAATTTGGTTATCAGCCGTTATGATTAATCATACTCTAAGGTCTATGTGGAAAAGAATTATGTTTTGTCAATTATGACGTTATGAGGTTGGCCTATTTAAAGATTGAACTAGAGTGTCATATAAGTGTATAGTCATATACTTATAGTCATATACTTATATATATATATAACTATTTATTTATATGTATTGTATATAGTACTATATATTCTACTATATGTACCTACTATATATTCATATAGTATATAAATATATAGTAATATACTTATATATTATAAGTGTATTGAGAGTACTGTTATTTTGTTTATCAATAATTCTACTTTGCTTCAAATATGTCAAATAAAGCGTATCTTTGATAAAATGATCATTTATATAGGAAAAAAAATCAAAACAGTTGAATTTCTGTGACTTAAAAACTATTGGTACATTCTACAATATTCCCCTAAATTTGCTTTACTAAATCTACCATGAACAGAACAGTACCATATGGCGAGAGCAGTATGGATTAGAGGAATTTAAAAAAAAAAAACTAGCTAGATTATAGTAGGCACACTTTCACATAAAGGCCCCCATAAACGACCAAACACCAAACATTTTGTGCAAAATGTTTGCGCAAACCTGATGTCGGGCAAATTTAGGCCACAGACGTCTAACATCTTGTTTGCGCAAACATCAAACAGCCCAATACGCGGTCAACATGTTTGCGCAAAATGTTTGACGGTGTATGGGGGCCTTAACTCTACATAAGCTTGTCTATTTATACGTACTCAAGTAAATTGATGTTTAAAATCTCACTAGAGTACAGTAAAACACTCTGTCTTACCTCTACGAGAATTTTTCTATATCTATGTATACTCAACTAAATATTTAACTAGAGCACAGTACTAAATTCTTAAATAACCTAGCTCTATGTACACAGAGAAATATAGATTTTTAAAATCACACAACTCTACGAGAGCTTGTCTAGCTCTCATTTTACTCCATATCATCAACTAAAAGATTTTTAAAATCTCACTAGAGCATCTAGTGAAAACTCTAACATAAATTTCCATCCCTAGCTCTTGCTCTATGTATTAAACTTAAAAGATGTTTAAAATTTCGCAGGAGCATAGAATGAAACTCTCACATAACTCTATGCTCTAAAGTCTAAACTAATATATTTTTAAAATCTGGCTAAAGCACTCTATAAATAACTCTCACAATACTCAACGAGAGCTTCTCTTGCTCTATGTACTTGTATTTTTACTATTTTTTTAGTACATGTATTTGTTTCAACTAAAAAGAATTTAAAAATTTTTTTAGAGGACATTATGATCACAACTTCGTAAATTAATTTTAAAGATCTTCCTTCCTAGAGGACAATGAAACACTCTTACATATGACGAGAGCTTCTCTAGCTCCATGAACTCAATTAATAATATTTCAAAATCTTTATAGAGCACAGTATGCACACATACGAACATAGTACATAACTCTACTGCACTAGCTCTTTTTACTTCATGTGCTTGACTACATTTTCTTTAACAAAAAAAAATCTCGTTAGAGCATAGTTAACACCTCTCACTTAATTTACGACAACTGCTCAAGCATTATGTACTTATCTAAAATTATTTATAAAATGCCTCTAGACTCTAGAGCACATTATAAAACTCTAACATAAATCTATGGAAGCTCTTCTACCTCAATGTACTCAACTAAAATTGATCTTTTAAATCTCGCTAGAAACATTCTCGCTAGAACATCCTCGCTAGAACAATGTATAAAAATCTAATACAAATCAATGAGTGATTTTCTTGCTCTATGTACTCAAATGAACAGATCTTTTAATCTCGCTAGAGCACAGTAAACCACTCTCAACGACTTTATAAATAGATTTATTAATTTCGCTGGAGCACATTATGATCACTTTGACATAACGAACGCTTCTCTTCCTCTAAGTAAAAATAGAATTTTAAAATTACGCTCTAGCATAGTACAACTATTTTACATAACTCTTTGAGAGCTTTACAGTAACAGATAAATTTTTCAATGCACTTCGAGAGCTTCTCATTATCACATTATGTTACCTTTATTGTTTCTAACATGTAGTCTATGTAGTTGCAATATGTAAAAAAAAAATCGAGAGCTTATCTAAATCTATGTATTTAACTAAATAGATTTCTACAAGAGCTTATCTTAAGTCTATGTATTTAACTAAATAGATTTCTACAAGAGCTTATCTTAAGTCTATGTATTTAACTAAATAGATTTCTACAAGAGCTTATCTTAAGTCTATGTATTTAACTAAATAGATTTCTACAAGAGCTTATCTTAAGTCTATGTATTTAAATAGATAGATTTCTACGAGAGCTTATCTAAGTCTATATATTTAACTAAATAGATTTCTACGGGAGCTTATCTAAGTCTATGTATTTAACTAAATAGATTTCTACAAGAGCTTATCTAAGTCTATGCAATTAAATAGATAGATTTCTACGAGAGCTTATCTAAGTCTATGTATTTAACTAAATAGATTTCTACAAGAGCTTATCTTAAGTCTATGTATTTAACTAAATAGATTTCTACAAGAGCTTATCTAAATCTATGTATTTAACTAAATAGATTTCTACAAGAGCTTATCTAAGTCTATGTATTTAACTAAATAGATTTCTACAAGAGCTTATCTAAGTCTATGTATTTAAATAGATAGATTTCTACGAGAGCTTATCTAAGTCTATTATTTAACTAAATAGATTTCTACAAGAGCTTATCTAAGTCTATGTATTTAACTAAATAGATTTCTACAAGAGCTTATCTAAGTCTATGTATTTAAATAGATAGATTTTTGCTTGAACATTTCATATTCATATCAAGGTCTAGAGGTCATTTTTAAGTTTTTGAGATCGTTTTTAAGTCTAGAAATAATAATTAAGAGAAGCTTGGAAGTTTAAAAATGTATGCTTAATTCTATTACGGATTATCGCGTAAATTAAAAATAACTAATGGCTACATCCTAAACCAAGATTAAAGAAAAGTGGTAATATCGTTTTTTGTTATATTTCAAGTTTAAGAGATGATTTGTACAATTTTTTTTTTTTTTTTTGTTATCAAAGAGGTCAGTATTAAAAATTGTCAATTTAAATGAGATAATAAAAATGAACCATGAGTAGTTAGTAGGTTATCTGTGACTTTTAATATCGTCAATTAGTTGCAATTTTTTTCTTTATAAATGTATACTTTTATCAAAAGAAATAGTTATTCATAGTATTTTTTTTAAAAAAATGTGTTTTTTTGTGTTGCATTGTATAGATTTTCTTTATCTTATCGATTGATAAGTTAAAAAAAAAAATCTGCGAAAAACAGTGTAAGTCTTAAGTTAAATTTTTATCTGTTACAGTAAAAAAAGCTCTACAAACCAATTTATCGATATAGCGCCAGGTTTCACAGTTAACTTAATAAAAACCTGCGACGACAATAACACCCTTTTATAAAACCAATTTTTTGTCTCCTACAACAATCTGCTTTCCCAGCAAACGTATAATAGCTTCTGATTGATACTAAAAAATGAATCGAAATCTATATTAAACAAGAATAGCTTTTAATATTATATTTTCTTGATAAAAAAAAAAAAAAAATACAAGTAGTTTAATCTATAATAATTTATAATTGTCAAACTGCAAGAAGTTAGACATAGATTTATTTTAGATTAACGATTAACCTGTATTTTATTTTATTTTGTATTATCACTGTAGCCGTATAGTGTTAAATATACTCTTAAAACTAATAAATGCTAGGAAATTTAATAAAATATATTCATTTTTTTCTCTACTAACGAATTGCTCAAAATTGGATCTAGGTTTGGGGGTGGAGGGTGGGGGGGCCTGCCGACCTGCCCAGGCGTCACATAAGTTAATTTTATAACCGATCGCACAACACTAGGTACGAAAAAAAATACAAACAAGGGAAAATAATTATAATTTTTATTTTCTCTAGCACACATTATTAGAAGCCACCTTGACCACAACACAATAAGAAAAAGAGTATACAAATCTAAATTCTTATATTTCTCTTATTATTACATCATCTAATGTAATTTTAAAACGTACATGTAAAATTTCAACCTGATACAAGCAGAAATTTTGGTGTAGTGAAGTAATAATATTTTATAATAGTTTAAATGGAGATGGCTGATAAGAGGCAAGGAATAGTCCTGTTGCCACACTACACCTCATTTACTACAATTATCATTGATAACTATTAACTCATCTTGATTAACTATTTTCTTAATTTTCAATTTTTATTGTATAACGCTCGCATCAATAAAAGAGCCACGCGATGCCTAGTATGTCTAAGCTTTAATGTATAACTTATAAGCTGCCATTAGGGGGGGGGGGGGGGCTACTGCCCCTTTGAATATGGGCCTGCATCGTAAGGGCTTTTGATGTAGGGAGGTGCAGGCTCGACCACCATTCTTGCCCCTAGGCGATTAAAAGCCGAAATCCGTCCCTGAAATAGCTCGCCAAGCAAATATATAGGTCGGTATGCTCTCTGATTTACGTTTACCTAGTGAAAATATCAACAAACTTTATAAAAGTGTTTTTCTGCTAGTCTACTAACAGCCCAAATAGCTCAGCAAAAATAGCTGAAGCTTAGATAAACACTTGACAACACCACGTGTCATCAAGTTAACAGAACCTGGAGAATAGTTATATTACTGGGCAGCAAAATTGAATTTTGCTGACAAGTTTTTTAAGATTTAGTTCCGAGCCCAAAGGCTAGGATAGGCTAAACAAATTTATTGCAGAGGCGAAGCAGAAACTTTACACTTTGACTGACAAGACGAAGCCGAGGCAGGAAAATGTTAAATACCTGCTAATGTGTAACAGAAGCAGGTAATCTTTAAACGAGTCAGGGGTGTTTCCTTTGCTAGATAGTTACATACAATATTTTATCTACTAACGGCAGTAATATTACACTAAAGATTTTTTTGAAATAACATATAATTTTACCATTTAACAATTACAAATATTTTTTGATTTAAAGAAATTAAAGCTTTAAAAATACGAAAGTTTGAGTCAAGTTAAAACAAAATAAAGGCAAATCAATCAGTGTTGTCATTATTTTTTGTTTATTAACAGCTGTTCTTTATCTCAATTTTCAGCGATTTGATTTTATTAATCACTATAATATATTAAAATTTGTTTTACTATTACAGTTTTTTAAGGTATTTTCAAAAAATATATAAATATTTAGCAGAATATTGCGCTTAAATATATAAAAATTAACAATATGGGAGAGTTCATAAACTGTGATGTAGTAACCATTTCTTATAATTTTGCTGACACTTTATTATTTTACTGCGTGTTTTTTTGACATGTTAAAAAAAAACCAAGAAAAATAACATTTTGCCGATTGAAAAGAGTACAAAAATGCTTAATTTGGCTGCCTTGAGTAGATAAAATTATTTTCAAAACAGTCAATTGTTTTCTTCTATAGATCATTTGCAAGTGCATATTATGGTTAAAAGCTTTAACTCTATAAATAGGAAATGTGGATTTTTAGGGCTCNTGTTTTTTTATTATTATTATTTTGGTTTCTGTATTCTTCACCTTAGTTGTATCTATGTGCAAAATTTGGATAAGATTGAATGACGGGAAGTGGTTCGAAATTGGGGTAATAGGTGTGCGATGAAACTTACAAAGCAAAGTAATATAAGACCAGTAAAAAGGCATTTTACAGATCGAAAACAGTACAACAATGCTTAATTTTGCTGCCTTGAGGAGATAAAAAAATGATTATCCTTTAAGCAAATAAATACCTATCAACAACTCTTCTAGCAGACATGCTCTATGTCTATAGAGCATCTGATTTTCTTTTTTTGTTAATATTAACGTACAAAATAGCATATAATCGGAAAATTAAATTAATTTAATTAATAGTTTTTTATAATAAAATTGCGTCCTTAGATTTATTTTATGCCTAAAATTTACAAATAATAATTACAATAAATTAAAAAAAAATTATAATAAACATTTTTTTTCCCGCTTATATTATTTCAATAGTCACATTTAAAATAGCCTTGATGTAAATCTTACGATTCATTTTTTTATACTTACAGTCTATAAGATTAGAGTTGGCACAAACAAAAGGCGCGGGAAAATTTTTAGGGAAACGATTTTATTGGTCCCCCATGCTGAATGCAACTTCAGAAAAAAATGCACTATTCTACCTGTTCCACAAAAAAAATATAACAAGGCAACACCCCAAAAAAACCCAAAAACTTCCTCCACATTTATTGTTTCCCGCCTTTAATTGTGCCAACTCTAATCTTATAGACTGTAATTATAAATGACAATGACAGACCTAAGCAATACAAAAATTGAGGATTCATTCTGTCACAGAAAATGTATCTCGGTGCTTTTAAGACGAGAGAGCGAATGGAAACGACGTGCCAGGATTCACGTAGTATAATCAGTGCCACCGCACCATGTCACATTCTCCGAGACGCGCCAGTGCCATCCCGTTCATCCTACGCAAGAATGCCATAGAATAGTTTTTGTTGTAAATTTTGTCTTCTTCTAGAATATATATTTATTTCCCCCAAACAACAAACACTTATATATTTAAAAAAAACAAAACAGAACAATTTTTTTTGGGGGGGGGGGTTCCATTTCAAAATTGGGGGGTCGTGTGGGGGAATTTCGAAATGGAAGTTAAAAATTCGTATTTAGCGACCAAAAAAACCTTAGACTAGTCCATTTCCAGAACTACCATGAATTCTCCCTGGTAAGGTCCTATATGGTCTCTTTTGCGGACTAATAAGACTAAATCGTTAATACCTCAAAACTTGTTAGGTTTAGAGAACACAATTTGTTTATTTTATAGTCCTCTACATTTTTTATCTGTAACTTTTTTTCTATCAGTAATATTTAATAAATAACAAGCAAAAAGCCGAATTAAATTTGGCATAAATGTTAAAAATATTCATATATCGAGGTGAAATTGAGAAAATATTATTTATTAATAGTTCATATATTATAGAATTTTTTTTCTTTTAAACATGCTTTAGTCATGCATACATGCCAATGTGATATTGACACGGGTCTGCGGACCTTTTTAAAGGAAAATTCCCCTGATTTTCCTGTAAGGGTTATCTTTTAAAGTTGTTTCCCCTGAGAGTCAATTACTAAGTAGGGGTTTTTGCAAATATATATTCATAACCTATATATAGGAGGTATCCATCACAGCATCTATAGAACGGTAATAGCTAGAGAGCTACTTTTATAATTAAAAAGCAATTTTTTATTGAAATTCAGCATGGAGGGTTCTTTTACTCCCCTAGTTCCTTGTTAAGAAATCTTTTTATGATCCGCCATCTTGATTTAAGATGGCTGAATTCCAAATTTTAAAGTCCAATGGTTTTGGAGATATCGTCACGTCTAATTTTACATCTAACTAGTGACCATATTGATGTAAAAAAGCTAAATTCGAAATTGCAAGGTGCTAGACCAATTAATTTTGGAGATATCGTCACGTCAAATTTAGCATTATAAATAGCGACCATCTTGATTTATGATGGTGGCAATTTATATGCAAAATTAGATATGACGTTATCTCCAGAACCAATTGCACTAGCACCTTGAAATTTGGATGTTAGCTTCATTTTGTGTCAACAACTTATGCAATCGGGTTTTCAATGTTTCATTTAGATTCATCATGGCAGCCGCAGACGTATACGTGTTCAAAAACAAGTTCTCTCACTGTAATATATCACCATGTTTTTGAAACGATAAACAAAATTATTGTATTTGGTGGTAAAAATGGATCAATTTATTAGACACAAGGTCACAAATTTTTTAAATTACAAATGGTCATTATCATTGCTACTTCCCTCATATAGGTAAAGACAAAGTATTTGGATGACGCGAAAATTCTATTTTGAGATTTTAATGGATTTATTTATATTGAGGTCCTCTGAGTCCAAAAATTGATTGTTTTAAAAAAAATGGCTGTCTGTCGTCTGTAAAAAAAAAAAAAATAATAATAATTTCTCCAAATTTTGAGGCCTTACCCCAAAAAACTTCGACGATTTTGATTAAACAATCCTAAAATAAAAAAGATTAAATTTTATTTAAAAAAATAAATACGAACCTAAAAATAAAAGCTGTTTTCCTAGGAAAAATCAAGTTGACCTGAGAAAATAGCAATCAACGCGGACGGAGAGATACCAGGTTCGATTCCCCGCCGTGGAGAAGTTATTTTTATGATAAATTGTTATTTTTATAATAAATTTTGATGTAGTGTTCAATAATAATTAAATGTGCCTTCGAAAGCTCGAAAACTAATGAATGGAAAACACTATGGGCCAAGTAATTATGAACTCGTATACGAGAAAGTTTGTCTGAGTTGTCTAAGACCGGTTTTTTCTTAATATTTTATCTTAATTTATGATATCAGTAATTAGATTATTAGATAATAATGAATTATAAGTCAACGTAAAAGGTATAATTCGGTCCGAGACCACGCTGACAAACTTTTCTCATATACGATGGCATACAATTACTTGACCCAGTGTTTTCTAGTTATTAATTTTCGTGTTTGCGTTAGTACATTTAATTATCATTGAACATAATATTTCATTAAATTTATCATAAAAATAACTTCTCTTCGGCGGGAAATCGAACACTGCCTCTCTCCATTAGCCGTTTATAGGGCTATATTCTATGGAACTTGATTTTTCCCGGGAAAACGGCTTATATATCGTTAGATTTATATTTAAATAGACTTCATATTAGGATTTTATAATTAAAATCGTCGGAGCCGTTTAATAATTTTGTTTTCACATTTTTTAAAGGGTAGTTCCCCTAAATTTGAATCCAAAATTCATTTCTTAATTTCACCAAGGAGTATGATTTTTTGAACAAGTATGGCCAATTTTGCCAATATCGTACCAGTAGTTTAGGCTCGAGGCGTCTGCACAGACATACGAGACACAGACAGACGACAGACAGACATTTTTTAAAAACCACTAAATTGGACAGAGAGGACCTCAAAACGTGTAAACCCATCAAAATCTCAAAATCAAATTTGTGCGCCTTCAAAATTTCCTCTTTATTTGAGAAAGTAAAAATTAATCCGTTTTTAAATCAAAGGGTTTAATTTTTTTCAATTATAAATTATCATTATGAGTTTCTAACTATGAATTGATTAATAAGTTAAACTTAAATACAAAATTTGATCAGATCATTAGTCAAATGCCCTATTTTTTTTTTTTTTTTTAATTAAAAAAATTGTCATTATCAGTTTTCTAAGGCACCCATACACGATCAAAAATTTTGCACAAAATGTTTGCGCAAATTTGATGTCGGGAAAATTTAGGCCACACACGTCAAACATCATGTTTGCGCAAACATCAAACAACCCCATACACGGTCAAAATGTTAGCGCAAACATTTTGATCGTGTATGGGGGGGCCTTAATGATAAGTCAAGAACGATTGTTTTTTATGTATAAAAATATTTGTATAATTGGTTTTTCTAATGCTAAACAATTTCGTTGTTTACATTTTTATAAAAAAGAATATCTGTGTATTGGAGGTGGGCACTATCTCCATTTTTTACTAAATTGAGGTTTTTAACAGTTTCCTATTTATTTTTCACCCTTTTTTAGAGGTACAAGGCACTATGTCCTAAAACTAAAACTCACGGATTTAGCCAGTTGGAAAAGGCACTATGAAACAACATGCCGGGGAGGTAAATAAGTAAAAAACTAATTAAACTAGCTCTCCCGAAAAATTTAAATTTGGCACATAGTGCCCTTTACGTCCGATACACAGATATGTTTGCGATGCTTATGTCTCTTACTAAATACGATCCACATTTTTTCCCCCAAAAAATAAGAAACGAACACTAGGGTTTTTTTTGTAAGTGGTGGTTTTAGTTGTTGGTCTGTAGTTGGGAGCTCAGGTATTTCCTGCAGTTTTGTCCCTGAGAGCGGATGGTCTGTGTGACTATGAAGAAGAGGCTGTACTTGTAGAAGCGTAAGGTACCGGGGTATAGTAATGCCATGTGGGTAGTCGAAGCAGGTACTCAAGTCGAGTGGTGGGGGCCGGAACCCTCTCTTAACCCCGGCTCAGGTACCACATCCCAGTACATCGTTAGTCTATCTTCGGACTCCGTCTAAATCTTTACTCCTTGCCTGACTTAGTGGATATATTGTTTGTTTTTCATTTATCATTCGTCGATTCGCTTCCCTCATGCTGACCGTATGTACTATATATATATTTTTTTGTTTGTGTGCTCTATCGGTTTGGTTTTTACCTTTTTTGGCTGGGCATTTGTTTTACGTAGTGGGTTAAAGCATTTTTTTTATCACGTTTGTTTTACTCATTTTTATTTTATCGAAATTAATTCTTATTTTTAAATATTTAAACCAATAATAGTTATAACTGGTTGTGTGAAACTTTGAACTAAAACTATATTTAGTCGAAATGTCGTTGTTATCATTTGTTTACTCCACTCACATCAAATTAATATTCTTAATGTCCAACTAATCTCTTTTTAATTATCCTAAATATTATTTGTTTTATTATTAAACAAATTATCAGGTGAAGTACAAGTTATATATTTTTATCGCTTAATCAGAACAACATATTATTAAATATAGAGCATTTTTCAAATACATATTTATAATGAAGTCTATTATCAGTGGACCTTCATCATTTCACTGATAAGGGCTTGTCAGAATGTTCGATAAGTCCCCTGCTATAATAAAATTAAGTTAAAGCTTATCCTTTTAAAATTTATAATTCTTAAAATAATTTGTTTACATACTGTCAAATAAGTTAATATTAAATATATAATATATATATATTATATA
>KZ651050.1:842133-857056 GCA_001010745.2 Gerris buenoi | reverse complement strand
AATATATGAATAAAATTTAATTATTATAATAGTTTTTAATTATCAAATAATTAATATTAGTGTATTTGGAAACGCGCTAATTCTATTGCAGAATGATATTTTATTATACAAAATATTCATAGTTTACCTCTTCAAAAAATTTATAGTGAATATAAAAAACTGGAATACATACAATTTTAAAAAGTTTAACATAAATATAATACATATATATGAAATATGAAACGCGAGTGGAAGAAAATTAGTTTTAAAAATAACATAATTCGATCGAATCCTTTACATTCTTCATCTTCTATACTTATAACAACTATTAGTGAAGGTAATCCATCCGACTAGATTTTCCAAGTTCTTGGCGACACTTTTTTCGCTTAGTACTCCATCCCTATTTTATAAGAGCCTTGTATCTATCATATAAAGAATCAGAGAAAATCATTCAAAACAGTACTGAAATAAATCTGATTTGTATACAACTCTTTAAAATATGTAACAAAATGAATCGTAGAAAACAAAAGTAATTAAAATTAACCAAAGCTGAATTTTTATTTGAAGATCAGAAGTACTGAAGAATCGCCGGAAATTCAAGTAGACGGTGAAAAAAGCAAATAACGAACATAATTACTGAAGGGAAGTCAATATGATTCCTTTATAATTCAATTTAGCTTTGACAAAATAACTCTCATTATTCGTTTTATTTTTAATTTCTAATTTTTTGATAATTAATTAAATATTCTTCACCTGGTTGTAACATTTTTTGTTTAAATTGTAACTCATATTTAGTGCTTTCTTATTTTTAGTCAAGGACAGAAGCACTATATCAATATAAATGTTCATTTAGTTCTAGTTAATTTTTCTGTAATTCCCAAGACCATTTTGGTTTTTGATTTTTTTTAAAAAAGAAGATCTTCATTTAGAAAATTTTATAGTTTTACATCTCTGAACTGAGAAGAGGAAGAACTTTTTTTTACATAATAACTTATCTTAATAGCAATACGTGTGAAATTAATAAATTGTTTAATAGCGGATAATCGATTGTTTAGATTCGGTGCTAGAACTTACACATTAACCTCTTTGGTAATGTCATTTTATGAATCTACTCATTACGAAATGATAGAACATTCCATTTTTAATTGAAGTTTTTCTTTTGTGGACTTGAGGTTTCTTATTTGGAGTTCCATTTTTATTATTCCATTTTTAATGTCGGAATGAAGTGAATATATGTTTTTATTATTTACAAAACCGAAATTAAATACAATTTTCTATTAAGGATATCCTAATCGATTGATTTTAGTTCCTATAACATCATTATTTTTTGTCGATCTGTTTATTACTCAGCCGATTTGAAATAGGTACGAATCAGATTAAATATACTTCTTTGAAATTTCGATATTATATCTTGCAATTATATGGACTCAGCAAACTCTTTTAAACATCCTCCCCACAATCTTATCGTATATTAAAATTAATTTTCAACCTTTTAAGACACTCTACGCTATCTTCTTTCTTGGAATTTCGAATACTTTGAACAATTGCGTTGACAATTCATCAAATAAGATAAGATTGTTGGCTGACCGATGCTGAATACCATTTTCGAACAATCGGATGCTGAGATAGCATTTTCAAATAAGGTTCATCAGCTCTCGGTACTTTATGCACGCTCTTGATTTATCAATAATTGATCTTTAAAAACACCGGTTACATTAAAATTTAATCTTTACGGTCGACGTTAATTTGTTTAAATCGATAATAAAGCTTTTTAGATCGCTTATAAGCTAATATCCAGAGAAACTTAATGTACTAATAACTCTTCTAAATTTTATAGCATAGGATTGCAAGTCCTATAATTTCGCTATCTTACTCGTCTTCGGCCCATATTTAAAGTTATTTAAAGATACGTAAAGAGCCAAGGTTAATGGATTTTTATAAATCTTAGAATAGTATTTTTATTGTTTCCTTAACGTCAGACGAGAAAGGAGTCTAGCTTGGAGTTTTCAAGGATCACTAATTCGACCTCTTGATTCCATTCTGAGGGAGGTCAGAACAAATCGTTCTTTCTAACCAGTATAATCTCTGTTTTCAACATAATTTGTCATTCGCCACCGAAAATACTAAAAACTTTAAGTTAAAGACTACTAAGTTATAACAAGATCACGTATAATCTCTGTTTTCAACATAATTTGTCATTCGCCATCGAAAATACTAAAAACTTTAAGTTAAAGAATACTAAGTTATAACAATATCACGTATAATCTCTGTTTTTAACATAATTTAAAAATACTAAAAACTTAACTATACTACTAAAAACTTCAGCATAATTTATGAAAATACTTAAAACTTTAACAAGTTAAAGACTACTAAGTTATAACAAGATCACGTATAATCTCTGTTTTCAACATAATTTGTCATTCGCCATCGAAAATACTAAAAACTTTAAGTTAAAGACTACTAAGTTATAACAAGATCACGTATAATCTCTGTTTTCAACATAATTTGTCATTCGCCATCGAAAATACTAAAAACTTTAAGTTAAAGACTACTAAGTTATAACAAGATCACGTATAATCTCTGTTTTCAACATAATTTGTCATTCCCCATCGTAAATACTAAAAACTTTAACAAGTTAAAGACTACTAGTTATAACAAGATCACGTTAATAAATCTAAAATACTTTGAAATTCTCCTTAACTATTTAACATTAAAAAAAAAGTACATGCAAAAATTATTTAAAAGTAATATTATATTGGCTTTTTTTTTAACTAACGATATTAATTTGGATCCTAAATGACGTTTAAAGTAATAAATAATTTCTATTAATGTGATTTTTTTTTAACAGAATTTCTTTTAATTGAATTTTATTCTTTACTTGATTAGCTCTTTTTTTCATCCGCCTAACTATAATTTTCCGAAGCTATAGTTTTACAATACTTAGCCAGTCATCCGAACTTATCTTGCATTAATTATTAGTTATGTTGACATAAAAATCATCTAATTACAATAAGTAATTGTTAATGCATTGGTATTAAAGGGCCTTTTTTTTTTTTATTTTATTTATTTATTTTTTTTTATTTTAAACAGTCATTGCAGTCTTAATCAATTTGGTTCCCTTTAATGATACTAATGGACTTAATATAGTTATGTGTTAAGAGTAAAAAAAAAAGACAAATGCCAGATGTTTAATAACGTTGGTTTTGTCCGTTAGTGATAATGTTATTAATGTTTTGTAAAAGGTGGGGAGGTTGCATGTGCTCTGCGCATGCTCCTAAGCCAGATGTTGTGAGTTTGGCGGGAAGGTTACTTCCTGTAAGATTGGACCTTGGGTTGTGATGTAGTCAGAGTCAGCCGTCATGTAGTCAGGCCGTCAGCCGGGCCGGGGAATTTCACGCATCGTCCCCTCCAAAGCCTTCTCACTTCTTTTATTTCAGGATGGCCTTCTTTCGTATCATTCACCTCGAACCTTTTATTTTTAAACACCGATTTTGATCATTCCCCGACCAATTTTTTTTATCTCCCTATTTTTACATTATCAGTTTTATTTTATTTCATAACGACCTTGTTTCCAATCGTTCACCTTCCCCGTAGTTTCCTATCATCGATTAAAACAAAAAAGACCTTATTTTTTGTTACTGGATCAATTATATTTTACTTAAAAGCCGACTTTCTCTGTCTAAATGATTTTTTTCTCGCTTGCTTATAAACTTATAAACACTCGTTAGTCATTACTGATTTCCGTGACTCGAAACGTAGTCACAACTAAATTCCGTGACTCTAAACTTAGTCACTGCTCTAGTTAGAATTTAGGAACTACCTCTACGGAGAATTGATTCGAAACTAAAATACTTATTGGTTATACTTAAAAAAATAATCTAGTATTAATACAATTAATGATAATTTTATGGTCTAGTTTCGAATAATTAAATTATTCAAACCGGCCTATAACTATCTGCTGAAATAATTGTAACACAATATTTTTAATCAACAATAAATAATAAAACAAACTTGCTATTACATCAAATAAACACAAAGTTGTGATGATATCGCAGCAACACTTGAAATCATATTCAAATATATAAGCTCTTCTTTATAAATACTGTATCAATATTGCTTGTGGAGCCCATAAGAGAGGTATGGCCCCATGGGGATAGATAGTACTTTATTGGAACCACTTCAACCATACGTAGCGGCCTACATAAATAAATTGTCACCGTACCCATTATCAGATCAGTACCGATCCCATGTCAGATTACCCAGTATCATTTGATTTATTTGATTTTTTATTTGATTTATTATTATTATTATTTTTTTTTTTTTAGTTTGATTTATTACTTATTAGTTTAGTTTTTCATCCATTTTAAATTAGACCCCGATTTTCCTTTCGTTAAATTTAAAAAAAAATACTTCCTTTTTTTATTTATTTATTTTTTTAAATGCCTCCTCTCCTATTTTAATATATAAATTGTCTTCTAACCTAAGTATTATGTATTGATACCATTAATATATGTTTAAAGTAACTTGATACGTAACTTTTAATTTTCTTCACCATAGAGCTTATAATTGAAATATAAAATAATAGATTTTTTGGACAAAACTTATTAGGTCTAATACTTATCGATATTACTAAGTACAGAAACAATAAGCAGTTGATCAGTGTGATATCGAGAGATGTATCAATATATATTACATTAACTCACACACATAAATATGCTATATACATGTACGTGTATATAGTTATGTGTGTGAGAGTATAGTAGCAAGGAAGGTAATACTTTGACAGGGTTCACGTTCGTGATGAAAGAGAAATTTGATTGATAATAATAATTTATAAAAAAAAAAAAATTCTGTAATATAGAGTGTAGTAGTATATTTTCTATGTATAATTTCCATCTATTTTTTTTTCTATGGTCTGTCAGGGAATTCATATAGAATTATTCCAAGTTCTCATGTAGACTGTTAAATTTCAACTCCAACTTGGGCTTGAAATATAAAAATAGTTTTTTTATTTGAATATCCGACAGAATATAGAAGGAAGATCAGATCGAAATGATANCCGAAAAGGACAAGCTCCTAAAAGGGCCCAGGAATGTCTACATCTGTAGGCAGAGTCGGATAGTCCCATCACGCTCCTGGGGCCGAAAAGGACAAGCTCCTAAAAGGGCCCAGGAATGTCTACATCTGTAGGCAGAGTCGGATAGTCCCATCACGCTCCTGGGGCCGAAAAGGACAAGCTCCTAAAAGGGCCCAGGAATGTCTACATCTGTAGGCAGAGTCGGATAGTCCCATCACGCTCCTGGGGCCGAAAAGGACAAGCTCCTAAAAGGGCCCAGGAATGTCTACATCTGTAGGCAGAGTCGGATAGTCCCATCACGCTCCTGGGGCCGAAAAGGACAAGCTCCTAAAAGGGCCCAGGAATGTCTACATCTGTAGGCAGAGTCGGATAGTCCCATCACGCTCCTGGGGCCGAAAAGGACAAGCTCCTAAAAGGGCCCAGGAATGTCTACATCTGTAGGCAGAGTCGGATAGTCCCATCACGCTCCTGGGGCCGAAAAGGACAAGCTCCTAAAAGGGCCCAGGAATGTCTACATCTGTAGGCAGAGTCGGATAGTCCCATCACGCTCCTGGGGCCGAAAAGGACAAGCTCCTAAAAGGGCCCAGGAATGTCTACATCTGTAGGCAGAGTCGGATAGTCCCATCACGCTCCTGGGGCCGAAAAGGACAAGCTCCTAAAAGGGCCCAGGAATGTCTACATCTGTAGGCAGAGTCGGATAGTCCCATCACGCTCCTGGGGCCGAAAAGGACAAGCTCCTAAAAGGGCCCAGGAATGTCTACATCTGTAGGCAGAGTCGGATAGTCCCATCACGCTCCTGGGGCCGAAAAGGACAAGCTCCTAAAAGGGCCCAGGAATGTCTACATCTGTAGGCAGAGTCGGATAGTCCCATCACGCTCCTGGGGCCGAAAAGGACAAGCTCCTAAAAGGGCCCAGGAATGTCTACATCTGTAGGCAGAGTCGGATAGTCCCATCACGCTCCTGGGGCCGAAAAGGACAAGCTCCTAAAAGGGCCCAGGAATGTCTACATCTGTAGGCAGAGTCGGATAGTCCCATCACGCTCCTGGGGCCGAAAAGGACAAGCTCCTAAAAGGGCCCAGGAATGTCTACATCTGTAGGCAGAGTCGGATAGTCCCATCACGCTCCTGGGGCCGAAAAGGACAAGCTCCTAAAAGGGCCCAGGAATGTCTACATCTGTAGGCAGAGTCGGATAGTCCCATCACGCTCCTGGGGCCGAAAAGGACAAGCTCCTAAAAGGGCCCAGGAATGTCTACATCTGTAGGCAGAGTCGGATAGTCCCATCACGCTCCTGGGGCCGAAAAGGACAAGCTCCTAAAAGGGCCCAGGAATGTCTACATCTGTAGGCAGAGTCGGATAGTCCCATCACGCTCCTGGGGCCGAAAAGGACAAGCTCCTAAAAGAGTCCAGGAATGTCTACATCTGTAGGCAGAGTCGGATAGTCCCATCACGCTCCTGGGGCCGAAAAGGACAAGCTCCTAAAAGGGCCCAGGAATGTCTACATCTGTAGGCAGAGTCGGATAGTCCCATCACGCTCCTGGGGCCGAAAAGAACAAGCTCTTAAAAGGGCCCAGAATGTCTATCTGTAGGCGGATTCGGATTGGCGAAAAGGCTGTGGACTGGAGGCGAAAAGGCGAAAAGGACTGTGACAGAGCTGGCTTGCGGTCAGAGAATTCGACTCAAAGATTATTTCATGTCGATGAGTAAGCCTGATTATACTTCGTATGACCTTCTAAGTGGTCTTGGCTTATTTTCTCTAAATCGGTTTTGATATCCTATTTGAGTTGACCTAATTTGAACTTTCTTTTTATCAATGTGATTATGATGAATACAGCATTTCTCTGTCCCTTCTCACTTTACACATTGTAGGCACTCGAGCCCATTTTGTCCAATTTTACGTTTCTACTTTCGTTGTAAATTCTTGAAGTTTAGATCTTTTCTTAAAAAAGTACGCTGTATTTTTTTCATATATTCTCTATAATAAGATAAATGTAAACATAATCAAATTTATTAGACGTTGTAATCTATTTAAGTGTCTTATCAATTTTATTAAAGTGTATTCCAAGTATATTAGGAAATAGCCAAACCAAAGATTAATATCTAGTAAGGAGAGGATTTTTTTTTTTAATCGATTTTCTCAAAACCATTATTAGATCGATCGATTCAATAAAATTTTTCGATTTTATCCATTATTGATTTAAAAAAAAAAGAAAAATAATATGACCTGATATCAAAGTAATTCATATTTTTATGTATCAATAAATAAGGGAAGAAAACTGCGCCATCGGGTATATAAAAATTATTCCTTCCTTGAATTTCATGCAATTATTTTTAATTATTGAAAGCAATTAAAAATTACTATGAATAAAAAATACATTATATGAATGTCGGTACGCATTATTCGTGACAACTAAATAGTAAAACAAATAAAATAACACTGAATCAACCATCTTTAGCGGAATCAAAATATTTTAGAACTAACTAAATTGATAATAGTTTTGCTAGGTGTATGGTATACCTTGTAGTATTATTTTAATATCGTAGGTGGGTCCTTTAACATTAAGTATCTACCTCTTCACATTGGGAATTCTACACTTTTTACTCTGTTATGTTTCATTACTCAGGACTAGCATAATAGTTGTGGATGGGTGTAATCTTATCACGTTGGGGTCACTAATTTTGTGGATTGGTGTAATCTTATCACGTTGGGGTCACCAATTTTGTGGATGGTTGTAATCTTATCACGTTGGGGTCACCAATTTTGTGAATTGGTGTAATCTTAGAATATAAAATTCACACCTTTCAGATTCGTGTCTGTAAACCCACTAACTTGATTTGACATAACTAAACAATAAGGTAAAGAAACAAAACAACATGTTAACTCAAAATTATCCTAAAATAGTATCCACATAGTAATTCCCATGTTTGTTTTTTACGGTTTTAGGATTAGACGTGGTGAACTACAAGTTCCTAAAAAAAAAAAAAAATTAATTACAAGTATCACTCTTGAGGGAAGATTTCATAGTTTTTAACTCATTGGCCTAAGGGCTCATTTAGACTACATAGGTATTATATTTATAGCGTTAGTTTATGTGAATATCTAGCTGTAATCATAATAATTTTCATACTTTTAACAAATAAATCGTTATTTTTAGGCAGGTAATAGCCGAAACGTTGCCAGATATGACGTGATTTAGATTATTCTTCTTATACACATGCCCTTAGAGGACCTACCTGCGATATTAAAAAACTCATAATATTACTTAAGATAAATAATAAGTATTATTTAAATTGTATTTCCCTTTTTTTAAATAAATAAAAGACTGTTTTATAAACAGTATATCCCTCAATGGAGTACTAAAGATGAAAAAAATAGGTTAATTTTGGGGTTTTAGAGAAGGAAGTCGTTCTTTATAAAAGGCCCTGATTGTTCATAAAACTTAAAAAATATATTTACCTCTTGATTTTTTGTTGTACAGGGACTAAGAGTAGGCTACCATTATTTTTTAATAATCGAACCGAAAAATATTTTTAAAAAAATATATTTATGTATATATAATTCAGAATTACGTAAAAAAAAGCTAAAATATTTTAATTTTACATTATTTTCTAACATAACACAATATTCCATTATAATCCTATAACGACCTATCAAGGAACTGATTAAGTTTATGATTAGTTCCAAGTTCCACGATAATTAATTAATCATTTTAATTCTTACACCTAATTGGAAAAGAGTACTTTATCTTTGAGACACAATATATGTTGTGTCTCAAGATAAAGTAATCTTTTTTAATTAGGTGTAAGAATTAAAATGATTAATTACTTATCGTGGAACTAATCGTACTTCAGTTAAAACAGTAAAGTTAATTTTTAACTAATTTACTGGCCTTGCGACTTCCGATCACTGAGAATTATAAACTATTTGTAATAAAACTTTAAAAATTCTGACCGGCTGTAATAAATTCATATTTTATTTTAAATATATCAAAATTGTATGTATAATTGTAATAGTAAGTCAGTCAAAACATTAATTCATTACCTAAATTGTTTAAAATTATTTTATATATATATATATCTATATATATATATATATATGCCTATAACTATCTGCTGAAATAATTGTAACACAATATTTTTAATCAACAATAAATAATAAAACAAACTTGCTATTACATCAAATAAACACAAAGTTGTGATGATATCGCAGCAACACTTGAAATCATATTCAAATATATAAGCTCTTCTTTATAAATACTGTATCAATATTGCTTGTGGAGCCCATNACAATAAACTAATTTACTTTTATAACTTCTCAAGTTAAAAAAAGAAAAAAATACGTGATTTAGTCATATTTCTTTAAAATTTGATCTAGTTAAAACTGGGATAAACTAATTTTACGGGAACATAAAGATTGAACTTAATAATCCGTCTATAATATAATAAAGCAAACTAAATATTATCTATACGCTTACAACTGTAATGGATTGCTCTATAATATAGTTTAAAAAAAAAATACGATTAATCTTAATAAATCGATTGTATATGAACTTATCACAGGAAAAATAATATTTTCTTACTTCTAACATTTAAAAAAAAAAAAAAAAAAAAAAAATGTTATACAACAAATAATTTAAAAAATGGCATCGCCATAAAAAGGTGATTAATATGTCATTTCATGGGACATAAATTAAAAAAAGATTAATGCTCTCGCATAAGCTTTGTGCGCGCACCCACAGTACCTGAGTTTAAAATTTCAGATTCATGTTATCGACATAAGTTCGTACATAAATCGTTAATGAGATATCTAGATGTAAGGTAAGCGTACAGCGAACTAATCCAAATTATCTCTATAAACAAAAAAAAAAAAAGTACTCAATTAATGAGTAACTTCAGTTTTTCTGCGTTGAAAGGAATGCCGCCAATAGCGTAATGCTGTCGCATTAACTAGGTTAGCAGAGTCGCTGGGTGAAATACCCAAATCTGCTAGGAGGGTCTCAATTTCTGCGTTGAAAGGAATGCCGCCAATTGCTTAATGCTGTTGCATTAACTAGGTTAGCAGAGTCGCTGGGTGAAATACCCAAATCTGCTAGGACGGTCTCAATTTCTGCGTTGAAAGGAATGCCGCCAATTGCGTAATGCTGTCGCATTAACTAGGTTAGCAGAGTCGCTGGGTGAAATACCCAAATCTGCTAGGAGGGTCTCAATTTCTGCGTTGAAAGGAATGCCGCCAATTGCTTAATGCTGTTGCATTAACTAGGTTAGCAGAGTCGCTGGGTGAAATACCCAAATCTGCTAGGACGGTCTCAATTTCTGCGTTGAAAGGAATGCCGCCAATTGCGTAATGCTGTCGCATTAACTAGGTTAGCAGAGTCGCTGGGTGAAATACCCAAATCTGCTAGGAGGGTCTCAATTTCTGCGTTGAAAGGAATGCCGCCAATTGCTTAATGCTGTTGCATTAACTAGGTTAGCAGAGTCGCTGGGTGAAATACCCAAATCTGCTAGGACGGTCTCAATTTCTGCGTTGAAAGGAATGCCGCCAATAGCGTAATGCTGTCGCATTAACTAGGTTAGCAGAGTCGCTGGGTGAAATACCCAAATCTGCTAGGAGGGTCTCATAGAATTGTTATAAAATCGTACAAGTGTTTATGAGGTATTTGGGTGTAAGTTACGCTTAACGCTAACCGATGTAACCTATCTCTAAACAAAAAAAAATATGCTCAATTAATGAGTAATTACTGATTCTCTGATGTGAAAAGAATGCCTCGATGGCGTAATGCTGCTGCATTAATTTGGTAAACAGGGCTGCGGGGTTTAGAACCCAAATCTGTTAGAAAGGTGTAGAATTCTTGTAAATTTTTACATGAATAGTTAATGAGATATTTAGATGTATGGCAGGCTTACAGTTAGCCGGTGCAAGCTATCTCTAAACGAATAGAATGTGCAATTAATGGGTAACTTGTGTTACTCTGCGTTAAAGGAATGCTGTCAAATAGCGTAATGCTGTCGCATTAACTTGGTTATCAGCCTCGCTGGGTGTAATACCCAAATCTGCTCAGAGGGTCTTATAGAATTGTTGTAAAATCGTTCAATTGCTTATGGGGTATTTGGGTCTAAGGTAAGCTTACAGCTAATCGTTGTAACTTATCTCTATATATATGCTCAATTAATGAGCAACTTGTGTTAGCTTGGTTAGCAGGGTCGGTGGGTTAAGTACCTAAATCTATTGGGGATCTATTTGAGTACCCAAATCTATTCTAGATGTAACGCAAGCTTACAACTAGCCGGTGCAACTTATCTCTAAACGAATAGAATGTGCAATTAATGGGTAACTTGTGTTTCTCTGCATTGATAGGAATGTCTTCAATAGCATTAATTTAGTAAGCAGGGCTGCTGGTTTTAGAACCAAAATCTGTTAGGAGTGTTTCGTAAAATTGACGTAAATTCTTACATCAATTTTTAATTATAGATCTGAGTGTAAGGAAAGCTTAGAGCTAACCTGTCTAACCTATCTCTAAACGAAAAGAATACTCATTCATGGAGTAACTTTTGATTCCTTGCGTTGAAAGGAATGCCCGTAATAGTGTGAAGCTATTGCATCATGTTTGTATTAATGTTGTTATGCTATTGTTATTTTGTCGTTAACTATCATGTTGTTGTTATAAATTTGTAAATAGTTCCTCTTGGTGTTGAATGAAACATTTTCGTTACTATTTAAAGGGGGGGGGNATTGCTACCCGGAATAAAAAATGCAGCTAATGAAATAGAAGAATAAGTCTTCAGCTGCTGGAAGCGTGACCATTGCTACCCGGAATAAAAAATGCAGCTAATGAAATAGAAGAATAAGTCTTCAGCTGCTGGAAGCGTGACCATTGCTACCCGGAATAAAAAATGCAGCTAATGAAATAGAAGAATAAGTCTTCAGCTGCTGGAAGCGTGACCATTGCTACCCGGAATAAAAAATGCAGCTAATGAAATAGAAGAATAAGTCTTCAGCTGCTGGAAGCGTGACCATTGCTACCCGGAATAAAAAATGCAGCTAATGAAATAGAAGAATAAGTCTTCAGCTGCTGGAAGCGTGACCATTGCTACCCGGAATAAAAAATGCAGCTAATGAAATAGAAGAATAAGTCTTCAGCTGCTGGAAGCGTGACCTTTGCTACCCGGAATAAGAAATGCAGCTAATGAAATAGAAGAATAAGTCTTCAGCTGCTGGAAGCGTGACTATTGCTACCCGGAATAAAAAATGCAGCTAATGAAATAGAAGAATATGTATTCAGCTGCTGGAAACGTACTGGACACAGTTTTATTTAGAATTCTAAAATATTTCTTGGGTTTATAGTATACACCCAAGTTACTGTTTATAGTATATACGAGTGTAATTAGTTATTTAAAACTGTCTGTCAAAATCTTGACCATATTCGAATTGGAAACTAACAAAGAAAATTACTTCTCAGGTAATAAATAATGCAGGGGTGTTCACTCCTCCCCACCTCCCTGAAACCCCCTTCATTCCCCCTTAACTAATGTATGTATGTAATGAATATTATTATATAAGAATTATAGAATAAACATGATTTTAAAATATTCTTAAATTAAATACTTAATACTTACTTAATATGTGTATGATCATTCTTACCTGTAATACATATACCTATACGAATGATTATTAACAGTGCAATGTTATTTTAAATCGGCGCCCATCTGTGGTAGTAATAATTAATTAAATGTGTGTTAGGGGTGATCGTCGATCTTGTTTTCGGAAAGGGATCGACAGATCCGGTTACCTAGTTTAAAAGGAATATATATGATAGTGAATAACAGGTGAGTTTCTGTCAAGAAGATTACCAATGGAATTACGTGAGTTAAAGAAATTCCTCGTTTCCATTTTGTTCTAGGATATGCCCAAATGTTTAGGCACTATTATCTAATGAAAGGTTTGACTTAATATCAATTTGATGGCTTAAAGGGTTTTTACAGGAAATATGGTGCCATTGCTACCTAATGAAATAAAAGAATATGTATTCAGCTGCTGGAAGCGTGACCATTGCTACCCGGAATAAAAAATGCAGCTAATGAAATAGAAGAATAAGNGAATTGTTATAAAATCGTACAAGTGTTTATGAGGTATTTGGGTGTAAGTTACGCTTAACGCTAACCGATGTAACCTATCTCTAAACAAAAAAAAAATATGCTCAATTAATGAGTAATTACTGATTCTCTGATGTGAAAAGAATGCCTCGATGGCGTAATGCTGCTGCATTAATTTGGTAAACAGGGCTGCGGGGTTTAGAACCCAAATCTGTTAGGAGGGTGTCGTAGAGTTCTTGTAAATTTTTACATAACTTGTTGATGAGATATTTAGATGTAAGGCAAGCTTACAGCTAGCCGGTGCAACCTATCTCAACAAATAGAATGTGCAATTAATAGGTAACTTATGTTTATCTTCGTTGAAATGAATGCCCCCAATAGCGTAATGCTTTCGCATTTGCTTTATAAGCAGGGTCGCTAAGCTGAGCACCCACATCTATTTGGAGGGTTCTTGGTATTTGGATGTGAAAAGAATGCCCAAATGACGTAATACTGCTGCATTAATTTGGTATACAGGGCCGCGGGTTTAGAACCCAACTCTGTTAGGAGAGTGTCGTAGAATTCTTGTAAATTCTTACATTAATTGTTAATGGGATATTAAGATGTAAGGTAAGCTTACAGCTAACCGATGTAACCTATCTCTAAACAAAAAAAAATATGCTCAATTAATGAGTAATTACTGATTCTCTGATGTGAAAAGAATGCCTCGATGGCGTAATGCTGCTGCATTAATTTGGTAAACAGGGCTGCGGGGTTTAGAACCCAAATCTGTTAGGAGGGTGTCGTAGAGTTCTTGTAAATTTTTACATAACTTGTTGATGAGATATTTAGATGTAAGGCAAGCTTACAGCTAGCCGGTGCAACCTATCTCAACAAATAGAATGTGCAATTAATAGGTAACTTATGTTTATCTTCGTTGAAATGAATGCCCCCAATAGCGTAATGCTTTCGCATTTGCTTTATAAGCAGGGTCGCTAAGCTGAGCACCCACATCTATTTGGAGGGTTCTTGGTATTTGGATGTGAAAAGAATGCCCAAATGACGTAATACTGCTGCATTAATTTGGTATACAGGGCCGCGGGTTTAGAACCCAACTCTGTTAGGAGAGTGTCGTAGAATTCTTGTAAATTCTTACATTAATTGTTAATGGGATATTAAGATGTAAGGTAAGCTTACAGCTAACCGATGTAACCTATCTCTAAAAAAAAAAAATGCTCAATTTATGAGTAACTTCTGATTCTCTGATGTGAAAATATGGCCCCCAATAGCGTAATGCTGCTGCTTTAATTTGGTAAACAGGCCCGCGGGGTTTAGAACCCAAATCTGTTAGAAAGGTGTAGAATTCTTGTAAATTTTTACATGAATAGTTAATGAGATATTTAGATGTATGGCAGGCTTACAGTTAGCCGGTGCAAGCTATCTCTAAACGAATAGAATGTGCAATTAATGGGTAACTTGTGTTACTCTGCGTTAAAGGAATGCTGTCAAATAGCGTAATGCTGTCGCATTAACTTGGTTATCAGCCTCGCTGGGTGTAATACCCAAATCTGCTCAGAGGGTCTTATAGAATTGTTGTAAAATCGTTCAATTGCTTATGGGGTATTTGGGTCTAAGGTAAGCTTACAGCTAATCGTTGTAACTTATCTCTATATATATGCTCAATTAATGAGCAACTTGTGTTAGCTTGGTTAGCAGGGTCGGTGGGTTAAGTACCTAAATCTATTGGGGATCTATTTGAGTACCCAAATCTATTCTAGATGTAACGCAAGCTTACAACTA
>KZ651050.1:829132-840062 GCA_001010745.2 Gerris buenoi | reverse complement strand
AAAAAAAAAAATTATGTATTAATTAAATGTTATATATGTATTTATGTCTTGGCTTTTTATTACTTAATCTTTATTATACCTTTAAACATATCTATCTCTTTAAAGTTAAGTTGAGCATTTGATGCTCAGGGTAATGCCCACCAAAGAAACAATCATCAAACTAATTGATTATAGAAATGGGTAATAACAGTTATTTGGCGGTAACACGTTATTACTTGTTCCAATAACATATTAGTTCTGTTAGTCTCAGCCATTTCGGGGGAGGGGGAGCTTTCAATGCGGACAAGCAAAAAAATCAAATAAAAGAAGGTCCTAAATATTTTTTAACTGTATCATTGTTTTTAATAATTTGTTGAAGTTCAGAAATGAAGGGCAAAATATAATTTAAAGGCCAATTATCAAAAAAAAAAAAAAATTTATCATATTGATAAATATAGATAATAGAGCTATTAGGGAAGGAGTAAAGAACAATGGAAATCTGAAGAGAAGAAGGGTTTCATGCAAGTTTGAACAGAGCTCTACCCTACAACAACGAAATCAAATTTTTTAAACTTTAATAACAGAAACAGTGCAGAGAACAGAAAAAATCAGATTAACATTAACGATAAAAATGTATAACAATAAAAGTAATAGTAACGAAGTGTTCTAATATAAAAAAAAAAATATATATAAGTTACATTAAACATTATTGATTCCGTTGTGTTATAAAATAACAATAACCGATGATCTGTTCTGTTATAATGTGAACTGTTATTCGATACCTGGTCTTTTTCAATAACATGTTTCCTGACGTACTGTTATTCTCCAATAACATGTTATTTTAAAGTTTTATGATATTTTCGACCCACCTCTTATAGATATTTTAACTCCAGACCGTGATTGTCACCAAAAAGAAAATTCGAGGTAAATAAATCTGAATACTTGTTGTTACTGATAGTAAAATTATACACTTTAATACCAGAAAAAGGGAATGATGATTGGTGTTTTTATCATAATTTGACGATAAGCTAGTGTTATGAAGTGTTTGTAGTTAGATATGTGATGTTTTTTGTTTGTATTTTTTTCAATTTGTTTATTTAATTTTGCCGATCTCATAATCAAAATGATAGTGGTTGGAATTTTGACGGACTTCTTAGTCGACAAAGTTACCTGAGTATTTACTTATCTTCTATGGTTTCTTATTTAATTTTTTTCTATTATTTCATAAACAAAATACATGTACGTAAAGAACGAAGGGAATTTAGCCGAGCGTAGTACTTTTGTTGTGTACTTTTGTTCTGAATAAGAGGTGTTATCGATCGATATGGCTTTATTAGGGAAGGTTGAGAACGTTATTTAGGGTTTTGTGCGTGGTACTTAGGTCGCTGAAGGATAGGGTTGCATGTGATATATTGTATAGAAGCATACTGCAGCCTGGTTCGTATCGTAGGCACGTGCAGACTGTCGGTCCCCTCGTACTCCCGTACCACCTTTCCGATAATCCCAACGTTCGGCGTTCCCTCGATTCTCTCGCTTTTCCATCCGTCCTAATTAATCTACAATCTGTGCCCAATAAGACTTAGTGCGTTGACAACGCGGGAAAGTAGACAATATGGAGTGTGGAGCCAACGAGAGCTCAGCATTTTAAAATTCCCAGATCTCCACTCTAATTTTTAGACGCACTTAGATTCATTTGGCACAGACTCTAGGAGTGCGACTGACAACACATTCGACTTTATTAAAAGTTAACACACAAATTTGTCTTGCTGAGAGAGAATTATTTCTCGGAACAATAACTCGCTCTTTATTTTTTAGTAACGATTTAATCTCAGCCGAAGTTTGTATTATATTTCGATTGTTTACCTGCAGTCCAGCTTATTCTTCTTATATGTACTTGATATATTTTCCATGGATTATAGCATAAAATGCGATTCAAAAATCAAACTATTTGTGAGGTCTTGTTAAAAATCAAAGCGGTAATTGATTTCTTCCTGGTTAAATCGAGGTATACACAAATCTATTTCAAATCATTTGTGTTGTTGCGGTATTGAAAAGTTTTTTGTCGTCGCTCTTGATTAGTACCCTTTACCGAATCGCTTCCGAGGTTCGTGCAAATAAATCCATTAATAGGACGGCAACCGATTACTTTCAGCTGTCCTTAATAATAATAAGTCCCACTCTGTGATCTAATGACAATTGACGATAATTATAGAAAAAAAGGTTGTATTGGTTCAAAATGGTTGTGACTACTACAACAGTAGTCTAGCGTAGGTGGTGCGGGGAAACCGTTATTATTGTAAACTGGTTTGCCAGTACTCGGGAGCCGTAACCGGTCTGACATCTTTATGGGTGTTAGTGATACCTATCTGACACCTGGCGCTGGCGCGTCCCCTCTTCGCGTTTTATTTCGTTTAGCCAAAATTTGATGCTTGTACCCCTCTACGCCTGTGTCTCATTTTTTACAAAGACCCTGTGGAACAATGTAGGACAACATTTCACCGCGCCCTCGCGTACTCTTTCTCCGACACATGCCCTCATCCCCTTACCCCTTTTATTCATTAGCTTCTTCTCTACATATCTTTTTTTCTTGCATCTGCACGTCTCCACGGATGATTATCCGTTGAGCCTTGTTTTATAATCGGCTCATTTCCCTGATATAGTTAGTTCTTAGAATGCATGTTAATCAGTAAAAGTTATGCACAAACTTAAATGTTTAAATAAAATATTAGATATTATTTCTTTACCCAATAGATATTATATTTGATCGTCTTGATTTCCTTGGTCTAAATGACCTGATGGTAAGTCTAGTCATGCATGTTTATGAATGAATGAATGCCTTTATTGGTTTATACAGCAATGTGTGACATAAAAATAGCAATGTGTGACATAAAAGGTTAAACCAAATCAGCTTATGCTGAGGCAAATGTTTATGACGGCCGTAATTCTTTGTTCAACTGTTGAGAATTTGAAGATATTTACTTTAATTAATTGTGCGTATGATTTCTCATTTTTTGTCTCGTGTATTATTTGTGACTATAACAATAACTGGATATGTACTTCGTGATCCTGTTTTTAAAAAATCGGTTTAGCCTTGATTCTTGGGTACCTATACTGTTTCGATTATTTAACTTTTTCAAGTGTTTTGAAATGCACTGAGATCGGGAGTTCGGGTTGTAATACTGGTTTCGGCGGCAGTGTTAAATCTCAAGTGTAGTGTTTGTTTACGTGACAGCGCTCTCCCTATAGAGTCTATGAATGAGATCTTTGCCCCGTCTCGAAGTTTGGCTTGGATCCAACGACCTTGTCTAAACCCCTCTATCCGACAGACCCCTTGCGGCTTAGGTACTTTCTCGATATACTCGACACCAGATCGTAAATTTGACCTTCTCATGACAAAATTTTCTTAAAGGCGGCCGTACACGTTGTGGTATGCCTGTACAGATTTACCTGTTTGGTACACCGCAACGTGAACTACTGGCATTAGGAAGATTTGTGATAAGAAGGTCAAATTTACGATGGTGGCGATATGACCGCCTTAGACTTGGTTTATAATGAAATCACTTCATATTTTAGCATATAAAATCTGCAGTTATAGAACACTCATTTGACTATACAATGTATAAGGACCGTTTTTTTACTTGTGTCTGTTCGAGGATAAATCTAAATAGATATACCTACTACTTAAAAAATTTAAATTACAATGGGAATAGTTTCTAGCCGACAAAACTTTAGAACTCTGCACAAACATTATGTGCAGTCCCATCACTTATTACGATTTCTTGTCAATATATTAAATATTTACAGTTTTAAAACATTCTAAATGTGTCCGAAGTTAAACCGCAGTACACAGAGGTGGCGATAAGGGATCCGCAGACCCCGCGGCGCGGGGAGGCCCCGGGGATTAGGGGGCACCTGGAAGGGAAATAAAGGGGCCCCCAGAACAAAGTTTGCAGGGGGGCCCCCAATATCTTACCGCCGCCACTGGCAGTACAAGTACATAATACAAAACGTTATATTGCAACATAATGACAAAGTACACTACCTGGTGCATCCTTAGATTAAAACTAAAGTAACTCTCTCCAGCAAACATTCTTAATAGTTCTGGTTAAAGTAATAATAAATAACATGTTTTGTAGCTCTGTTACTGAATGTACGGATGAAGAAGAATTTTAAACATTATAAAAATCATTAATTTGTTCCTGCCTAGTTTTATCTCACTTTTTTATTTTATTTGAGTACTGCATCTACGTACATAATAATTTTTAAGCAGTAAATATCTAAGAATGTATGTCTTGAATTACATGATGTAAGAAACTATCCAGTGATAGCACTCACTGAATTATACAGGTTTTATTGACGTAAAGAAAATAAATTTAATATAAACTAACACGATTAAATATATATCAGTTATCTAAGAGGTCGCGCGGCCACTGCCTCTTCAGACGTCTAGAATGGCCCGAGAAAACAGACTGTGGACTAGTGGATTAGAATGGTCGGAAAGGGAATCGTGGAAGGATTTGTATCTGGATATGGCTAATTCTCGGACAAAAGGTACTTTAAGGTCGTTGTGAAGGATAAAATTGTATATAAAAAAGTGAGCGTCAGCTATTTTTCTTAGGATCTTGGATTGGAGAGATTGGATAAGATAGGAATTAGAGGGCTTAGTGCAACCCCAGAGTTCTATGCCATATTATGTCCATATAGGCTTAATTATTGTGTTATGAATAAGTACTTTGTTCTGCATGTTGAGAAATTGAAATCACATCCACAACTCTGTGGCACAGTTGGATGGTTGAGTCAAAGGAACGGAAGCCTTTCGAACTTTAACTGAAAACAAATCGAATTAATTTTAATTTTATTTTAACTCTAATTAACTCTTTAGTACACAGATTATGACCGATAATAGTAAGATCCGGTCTGTGTAGAAGGAAATTTAATTATCCGCGATATCCTGTTTATTTTTCTTTGAATTAAACTTAAGACTTAGCATTGGGTCATTTATAGTTATATTATCCATAATATGCGATTAATAGTTTATTTTTCGAAATTAGATCGAATCAAGTGACTTCTGTGTTTTTCATTTTGACAATTTAACGAGTGATAAAGGAAAGGTATTTGTTTACGATTCTTCAGATAAAGATTGACATTATACAATGATTGTGTAATTAATGAAAGGTAGATACAGAGCATTTAGTGTTGACTTTCTTTACCGTTTCTACAAAATAATTTCAGTACCCAGAACCAAAGCTTACACCCGGTCGTTCTCCAATGAGAAGAACTAATTGTACTCAACGCTATTGTTGTAGGCTCTAAATAATCCCCGTATAGAAAGCGATTGAACTAGAGTCCATTCAATCGTCCATTCATTTCCCCATTTCCCCGGAGGGAACGTGTGTGTGCGGTGTTGGTTCCATGCGTTGAACGTGAACCCTAACACCGCGGCACCGGTTCGATACTGTATCCCTCCTCCGAAGCCTTTATACATAACCCATATGACCGCTACTTGTTTAACCCGTAGGCTGCCAGTAATTCCTTCCCCTTCTTCGTCAACTAACTCTCGTTAAGGTCTCCCTCTATATATTCCATTCTTTATCCGTGAATTTATTCAGTCGACCGAAAATTAAATCAAAAATGCTGACCTTTGTGATTAAAAACTTTTTTTTTGTCCGCGTTCAGTGAAAGGAAAATTTTAGGCTTTAATGAGTCCATGGGTATATTGCAGCTCTTCAACTGCGACTCATGTCGTTATTATGAAGGTTCAGATACTTTTTTCTCTTTGTCCGTAAGAAATGTCCCTTCTGTTATTTTTCAAGACGTAAAAGCAAGAATGTTAAGGTCTGCTAACTTTTCAAAAATGTAAAGATCACGGAAATCAAATTAAAAGCGAACTGGAATAAAAGAGAGGGGAGTCTACTACAATAAATTAGCCTGAGATTGGAAATCACTTCTGATTGTATTTGTATCTATATCTGTTGTATTTTGACTATTTTCAAGTAATATAATCTACAAGTGCTAAACTAAATTAATTTCTATTACAAATCAGTAAAATTAAAGTTAATCTTGAAATGCTTTCTCTGTTCAATTTTAATTTTATAACAACAATTTTTATAAAAAAGAGCTATTCTTAAAACTGATTACGCTGTTTCAACCGATACTTATTTAAGAGAGTAGAACACGACGAGTAAAAGTTTTTAAAGTTTAATGTCAAAAACAATAGCATATTCAATCGCATCGGATCCTGCAACCGGAATCAATATGAAATGCTTGGTTTTACGTTGGTAACTTCTAATCTAAAAGTGTAGGGCCCGACACTTTAAGAGGTATGGTTACCACTGCAATAGCAAAAGGATTTCATAATAGTGATTGTAAACGTTTAATACATAAAGATGCATATAAACATTGGTGAACTGACGGTGGCCAAATCCGTCATTATTAAATATTGCTGTTAGTTTGACTGTATAAACTTCATAGATTTTTACTCATATAGTTATTCTTCTAGTAGACTAGATTTGTACAATTCTATTTTGGGGCAGCGTAACGAAAATGTAGGTTTATTTGTTAGAGATTTGGGGTGTTAGTGTAATGTTTTTAATACGTTAAAGTAATGTCGAGTTAAAGTGGGTAGATAATGGTGTTTTTAGACGAGTCGGTGGTCTTGCCGGCATGTGGCAGCGGCTGGCTAGTTTTTGTGTCTATGAGGATCTCTGTTCAAGGTCATCCTTCACCCTCGACCCCATCCCAGACCTCCCTCTGAAGCGTTGTCTTACTAAAATACACCTTTCTATTCTTCGTATCTTCTTTGAGGTAAATCTAGATTTTTCTCAACTTCAAAGCTTCAGATACCCGTAATCTATTTCGTTCTCTTTGAAACCTTTGAACGACTGAAACAGATCTGTTGATAATTTCCCATTTTAAACTTCATATGGTTCGCTCTTACCGCAATGGAAATCTTGGCGAAATAAATTTTAAATTTCGAAATCGTAAGTTGTCTTGAACATCTTCCAGCTAACGATTAAGTCTCTTGCTTATTTTTTCTAATAGGTATATCAAATTCTTTTATGACTGGTTTTACAGTCATAAAGGAAATTACATTATCGATTTAAAAGTGGAAGTAATGAGTTATCTTAGGTGAAAAAGGATTCTGATAAATACACGTTCTCTTAAAAGAAAAACAATTATTAGATCTTCAGAAAAGACAAAACATTACTAGGAATAAAAAGATTTTAATTTGCTTATTTTTATGAATTTTCGTTCAGTTTCGTGACATCCGGACTCATTTTTTTCGTCTGGCCCCTAAACAACTGAACATATTTTTTGCCCGTCCGTAAAAGGTTTTCGACTCGTTTCGTCAAGGTAAAGTTTCCTTGGCGTATCTTGAATAATTCCATTAGCGACTTATCCAATAATCCCGAAAAGTTTAAAACTGTTTTTTCCCTTGGGCCAAGTTTTATCTGGAAGAAACTTTTTCAGACACTGTGGTCTGTGTAGACAAAATTTTAGTTTTATAAACGTCAACACTCGCATTTTAAGGTAAATTGCTTTTAAGCCTTCGATATAAGGCTATAAGTAATCGAATTTAAAAAAGATTTATATTAGCCATTGCAAAACAGTTTCCCTCATAATAAACGTACTCCCACCCTAGCTTAGCCAGGATAACTTGAGCCTAAAATTTTAACTCTTAATAAGAGTATAGTGAAGCTCCACGACTATTTATTACCAAAATTTCCTTCTTAACTTAAAAAGCGTATTTTTTTTTAATTATACTATCATTGAACATCTAAAAACATTGTGTAAAACATTAAATTATCATTAGTTTTACGCAGTAATATGTTACTCGTTTATTGATACGATAATTACTAAGAATAATATCTCTTTCACAGGACCCTAAATGGTCGTTTAGAATATCCTTCTAAGCTCCATAGTCCAAATTGATTCCATTTTTAAGTTGCGTTAAGTATGAGTTGACATCGAGCAATTTTAATTCACTAAGGATGGCATATACCTACTATAATTATTATTAATCAGTTGTCCACGATATCAGTCAAAATCAACATACTTGCGGTTGTAGTTTAAGGATAAAATTGTATACATTTTTCTTTAGAGAAAAAAAGAACTTTGGGTGAATTTTAGTGCAGGCTCTACTAGCATTAGCTGCTACCTATTCGGATAAATTGCGCCGCTTTTTAATGATAAATTATCCAGTTTTTGATATTTGTTTTTTTCAAAGCGATTGAAAACCAGCTTAACAAATCGAGTTAATTGGCTAGTATAATTCGACTTATTTTTACTTGCTAACTCCCATGACTATAAATTGCTTATGAACCAACGAAAACTTATGCAAATTGCGTGTTTATTCATGTCATTACAATTACATTATTTACAGCTCCCTAAAATGTGCGGTGAATTGTGTATAAGGGTCCATGTGAAAATAAAGTAGAAGCCAGAGTGCGCAGGTAAGTTCAATACCCTTGAAGTCTTATAGCAAGGTGGAGATCCCTGGAATTTTTTTGTTTTCTAAAGACTGTCCTTTGAGGAGCTCTCCCATGACAAGAAGGTGCCTTTAGCTAGCCCTCGAGGTTACCCTCACCTGTAACTAGTACGTACCTTAAACCCTAAATACCCGACCTAAGTTCCTAGCCATTGATCTTGCATTTGCCATTGTATCTTATCCACACAATGTAACACATTTAAAATGTTTTTCCGGGTTGTCAACAATTATTCTAGCTGCTGTTTTTCAATCCCTTAGATTTAAGTTTCCAATTCTTGTACGTGTTAATTAATTGTTTGATTTAATTTTTGTTTACTATTGTCGTTTTATTTCCACTGCGTCTGGGTGACACGGTTACCACTTACGGCTCGCTTAGGCATTTTCCCCCCAGAAGGCCCAGAATATGATTCCCATTATAATCTGTTTAAGATTTCTTAAACTTATAATCAAGTTGTGTAGTTTTAACGCGTGTACATGTATACATTATGTAGTTCACACGTATACGTCGACTGGTTTTAAAGGGGGTATTTAGTAGTAGTAGTAGTAGTCTAGTACTTCCTACTAGAACGGGTAGGACGAACCACTTGTTCGGACCTTGCAATTAGGCCTTCACTCGGGCCCTTTTTACACCCCGCGGTGGAGAGTTGCAGCCAATTCACACATCATACATATGTACATTGTACCGCCGAAGCGAGTATGATGTGATCAATAGTGAGCCATATAAATCAGAGTGTCACGCCGAGGAATCGAACCCCATCTCGTTCCACTCATGATTCAGTGATAGCCGAGCAGAGGTGGTTTTACCACCACGGCTACGCTACCTCCCCAAGGGGGTATTTAACGTATCCATTTAAAAATATTTATTCGGCTTATTCGCCTTTGTGTCTACAGTTTACAGTTTAAATTTCAGTAATGTTCAGTAATAATTTCAAATGTAGTATGACGTTCTCTTGTATTACGTCATTTCGAGATGACGCCTGCGGCCCCAATAAATTCAATATTCTGTCCTATAGCAAAAGTAGAATATTTTATTATTATTTTTATGTTTATTGAACCCTGACTAATGAATACAATTTTCTGTTGACGTAAACCATCAGATTATCCTTTTGTTTGAAACAAAATTATATAATTTGAGTGATTATAATAATGATGTTTTTGATTAATAGAAAAGTAAGTTTATCACTTTTTCCGCCTTTTTTTATCACTTTCATTGTTTAACTGGTTGTTTAACTTTAAAAAAACAACCTCACTTTATTTATACTTACACGATGTGAATGTGTGTACTTATAGTCAATATGTAGATTTATTTATGTACAAACTGGCTACTCCAATGCAGAGGGGAAAGGGAGAGAGTTGCTTGAAAGCTTTACTGTTTTTTTCTAGCCCTTTATAATATGGAGGCATATTGTGGGAGAACTAGAATGGTGCAAAGTTATAAACCGTCATTTCGGACTATACAATATTGCAATCGGCGTTTTTAAATCTATCTTCATTTACAAAATTTCTCTGTAAAAGTGCTGCGACGAGTTTTGACTATAGAACACTACCCAGTCACTTATAATACTGACATAAGTTCCAAAGTTCCCTTAAGTTTGCAACTCTTCTTGCCAAATTACCACAAAACAAGCCTCAATTTTCAATCAAGCATTTTAACACTTCTACTTACTTCAATTTTTGATACTTTTTTTCTTTTAGAACCGAGTGAATGTCATGAGCACTTCTTTCTAGAAGAAAAGTAACAAGCGGGAATGATTGGATAAAAAAAAAAAAAAATGCGGAAATCTTTGTCAAGTATGCGTTTGCGATTGATAGCTCGAGCATAATTTGGGTTCCCATTTTTAAACTCACATGCTGTAGCTGTAGTTAATCGAGAAAAATTGTTGAAATTCACGTATGTTGTTGGTTCATATAATTATTATTCTGTATAGAATTACCATATTACCAGTAAAGTTAAATATGCCAAAGGTTTTATATTGGAAGTAATTTGTACAGCACTCTAAAAGACACTTGGATTCCATTGTTTTTTCCCGAAGTATGTGAGTTATTGTCTCTATCCAATCATTTTTAAATCGTTACGTTATATGAACAGCCCGGGTGCAATTTAGCATCACCTTCTTTATGACTTGGAGGCGGAGGTCCACCTTGATGACAGCAATAGTGACTTACTTGTATGCCAATACTCAAATTAATGACGGAACATTCTGCTTCTAAACGTATGATGATTGTATGATTCTAATTATGCGTTTAATCTAGAGCACAATCGAATTCTAGAGGCCAGTTGTCTCCAATATGTTCCTGTAGGTACTCCCTCTGGTACTCTCTAAAGCAATAAGGGGACGGAATTTCAAGTACACTTAGGGAAACAAAACGAATTGCTTACTTTCTTAATCTCAGCATTACCTATCCAAGCGTTCACTTTCGAGAATTGTTTAACATCTGCCACTCATTGAGCTAACGGGGGGG
>KZ651050.1:816860-829091 GCA_001010745.2 Gerris buenoi | reverse complement strand
GGGGTTATTGTCAACTTCAAACATTTTCGATCAACTATGTCCTTGATTGCGCTTATGGAACCTTCATTTACCTTGTATACGAGAAGTAATTCAACTACTGCTAGAAAATGAAATAAGTTATCTAATATTATCTCGTACTGTAAGTATTATCACAATATTCTTTATTTGTTCAAAAAAAAAAAATAACCATAAAGTATGTGACATACCTACTCGTATTATTTCTATTCTTTCATTTTAAAATCGTTACTATAACATGTGAACTAAATTTAAAATGTCTACAATTAATAACCCAGTTGCGATTTAGGACCACCTTTATATTATGTTTTAGTCACCCTAATATCAACAATATTGCCTTATTTGTATGTCAATACTCCAATTAATGACGGAACATTCTGCTTTCAAACCTATAATTTTGTGATTCTAATTATGCGTTTAACTTAGAAACAAATTGAACTCTAGAGGTACACCTACATGAACATTTTGGAAGTTTAGTTTGTTTATTAAAAATTGTCTAAAGGTGAATTTGAAACAAAAAATAAATAAAAATAAAGCAAATTGTTGTTCCTCTCATAAATTATTCGGAGAAACTTTGAAAATATTTCTCTCCACTTTTCTCGCTGATTGGTTTTCATGAAATTAAATCGGGAGTATTTTTAACGCAGTCCAATACTCGGAACAAACAGTATTGAATTTTTATATCATGTACCTTTTTCCTTTTCTCTTTGGCCCGTAATTTAACCAATGATTGTTTTGAATTTTTAGCTATCTACGTATTGCCGGTAAATTAAATATAGATAATAGAACTTGAAAAAAAAAATTTACTTTGTTATATCCGTGTTAATGTACATATTTGTACATTCCAATGACACCTATTGGCAAACAGATAGTAAAACTTTGTACCCCTACCTACATATTTGTACCTAATATGTTGACCATTTATTTTTATTTAACCACGCTTTTATCCGGATTAATTATTAAGGGGAAAATCCGAATTACCTGAATTCAGACATCATGAAAAATGTAACCTTATCTGGATGACCTGAAACTTTTGCTTTCACCAAAAATGTTTTAGCCCAGTTATCAACCTCAGATTTTTTTTTTAATACACAGTTCTGAACTTTATAAAATCATCCTTTAAGCATAAAAACTAACTAGCACGTAGTAAGAAATACCCTGGCATATGATCACTAATATCGGCTGATATTTGTATCTTTTGTATATTGGCTTTCCTGCCTTTTCAAGACGTGCCTTAAATTTGACATTCTGTTGTTTACCTAGCACCCAAGGTTCATTAGGAGTTGACTCTACTTTCATGCCTTGTAGGTTTAGAAAATTTTCACTTACTTTTTTTTGGTGCATTTGTCTCATGTGCGAAAGCTGTGGCGTATATTTCTCTCTCCGTTTACGGCAATTTCTTTGCTTGGTACTTTCATATTCATATGATAAAGCTCACCCTATATATTAAATAGGTGTATCTAATATAAATAGTATATGCTACAAAGGTCTCCATACCATTTCTTTTATATATCAATACTTACGGTTCATTTTATACTTCAAATCTTTAAAAGCAGATAAAAAAAGTTTCGTCCTACCTCCAGAAATCTTTTGGTCAACTCTCATTTCAGCAAAACTATTCCCAATAGCATTCATCGTCTGCCCTTTTCAAAATGGAGGAACAAATTACTCTTAATTGACCAGCTATTCTTTCTTATTAGTGATGTGATGTATTGCCTCTGAGTTTGTAATCCATCTCTCACTGCCTATAAGTGAGCCCAAGCCTGCTGACCTGGCTGTTTTCTTTGTCTTTTGGAACTTTGTGGGCAGTAAGTGATCGCTGTTTTCTTTGTCTTTTGGAACTTTGTGGGCAGTAAGTGATCGCTGTTTTATTTGTTTTTTGGAACTTTGTGGTCAGTAAGTGATCGCTGTTTTCTTTGTCTTTTGGAACTTTGTGGGCAGTAAGTGATCGCTGTTTTCTTTGACTTTTGGAACTTTGTGGACAGTAAGTGATCGCTGTTTTATTTGTTTTTTGGAACTTTGTGGTCAGTAAGTGATCGCTGTTTTCTTTGTCTTTTGGAACTTTGTGGGCAGTAAGTGATCGCTGTTTTCTTTGACTTTTGGAACTTTGTGGACAGTAAGTGATCGCTGTTTTATTTGTTTTTTGGAACTTTGTGGGCAGTAAGTGATCGCTGTTTTCTTTGTCTTTTGGAACTTTGTGGACGGTAAGTGATCGCTGTTTTCTTTATCTTTTGGAACTTTGTGGACAGTAAGTGATCACCCATACAATTATAACATGAAATAATTTTAACAATCTTTATCCTCAAAGCAGTATTGACTTCTTTCTGAGAAACTTGACTTCTTTCCTTTGGTGCAACTTTCTGGTGTCCCTTGTAGGCTGACCTCTGCTTCGACACTGAGCCTGATGACTCATTGCAGGAATATTCCCTTTTTCATAAGCGGACCTCAACTGTGCAGTATTGATACTGATTGTTCGCTCTTGTGTTTAAAACTCTATTTAGCATTAGAGAACTTTACGTTGATCCTTCCAAATTTAATCTTTTAAATAAACCCGAAGTTTTTCTAACTTAACTATATGTGAGGTTATGTTGTCTGACGGATCCTTTTCTTTAATGGCAATGAACAAATCCGTCTTGGCACAGTTCTTTCCTTTAGAAGGAAATTCTTTGTAACTTGTGCTACATTTCTTTGGACCTTTTGTACATGTTGATTAGCCTCAAATCAGTGTCGCTTGGTGATACTACTCTATTAATGAGCTCTCTATTCTTGTTTCATTTAAGCTTCATTATCCTGGTTTTCTTTCTCACTAGCTCCATCTTGTGGGATAAAAAAGTGATAAACACAGATCCATTCACTTACTGCGCAAATGGATAGAAATGGATTTTGACTTGGAACTTCCAATTTGCCTTATTATCACCTCTAATTATCTTATCCTATGATCAGTTTTAGATTCCACGGTCGAAGATTGTTAATTTCAAATTTTGGCAAATTTGACACTGTTTTGTAAAAAAAAAAAAAAAATAAAAATAATAATAAAATGAAATAAATAACTAATAGTTAAAACTTTCTAACGACCTGAGCCCATAACCTGTAAGAATATATTAAAAAAAGTGATTTAATTAATGCCTCACTATGAACTATTTGATACTTAAGGCGGTACGTTGCGGCATACATGAGAGGTAACCCTGTACAGGCTTACCTCTCCGGTACGCAACGATGTGTATGGCCGGCGTTTTATTCGTAAATTAGACAGGACTTTGTTTATTTTATGTTTATTCTTGATATCACCTGTATTATGTCAATTTTTGTTTTTCAACAGAATATTAAAAAGTTAATAAAAAAAAGTAAATAAATAGATAAGATTCGACTTTTTAATACAATTTATTTTTATAAATAGAAATTCTTGTTAATATTTTTTATTTATCTTTTTTTCATTGAACCAGTTTACTAATTAAATAAAAGTGAAAGGTACCACTGGTAAAAAATAAGTTTCTTCGATATTTTCAATAAAGAAAGAAAAGTTTATTTCATATTGTCGGCTAAGTTTATTTAATATTTAATTTTAATTCTTTTTTTATATTTGAAATTATTTTTTAAATTTTTATATTAATTTTAAATAAAAAAATACGAATCTCTGTGTTAACCTTCTATTGAAAATGTCGTATTATTATTTGTCGTTTTAATTATATTCTTACTAACCCCAGTGGTAAATTAGATAACATTTTCGAATGTGTTTATTTTAAAAAATATACGTGTTACCTATAATATTATAATTTAAAATACAATCTGTCCACTTTATAAATTAATCTGTTGTATTTTTAATGGATATTTCCATTTTTAGTTAAACTTTTATTTTTTCAAAAGTACAAAGCTAGAGACTTACAAAAAGAAAACAAGACAAAAATATTATTTAGAGTAAACATCATTTATTTATCAATTGAAATGGGGCTAAACGTGTAGTCAGGTCTGTTGCAGCGAGTAGAAATAGCCCATACTTGTTTCGTAATCAAAGAAAATGGGGCTATTAGTCTAGACAAGTTTGTGAAGCAAGTACGACCAGTCAATACATGGTTTTCAACAAAGAAAATGGGGCTGTGTAGAAAATGTGATGTTGTAGCGAGTAGGAATAATCAATAATTGTTTGTTTATCAAAGAAAATGAGGCTATAAATATGGACAGAGTTATATGGTAGCGGGTATAGGACTATTAAATACTTGTTTGTTTTTTTTATAAAAAATAATGGGGCTGTACGTGTCGAGTACGTGTGGACATATGCCTGTTGTAGCGAGTAGGAATAATCAATAATTGTTTGTTTGTCAAAGAAAATGAGGCTATACTAATAAACATAGGTCTGTTGTAGCGAGTAGGACTAGTCAATACTTGGTTTTTAACAAACAATATGGGACTATACTTGCAGACATAGGGATGTTGTAGCGGGTAGGAATAATCAATAATTGTTTGTTTGTCAAAGAAAATGGGGCTATATAAATAGACATAGGTCTGTGGTAGCGAGTATAGGACTAGTCCATACTTGTTTTTTTATCAAAGAAATGGGGCTGTACGTGTTCGTGTGGACATAGGCCTGTTGTAGTGAGTAGGACTAGTCAGTACTATGTTTTTAACTAACAAAAAGGGGCTCTACTTGCAGACATAGGTATGTTGTAGCGAGTAGGAATAATCAATAATTATTTGTTTGTCAAAGAAAATGGGACTATTGACTATACATATAGACATAGATTTGTGGTAGCGAGTATAGGACTAATGCATACTTCCTTTTTTTATTTATATAAAAAAAAATGGGACTGTACGTGTTGACATAGGCCTGTTGTAGAGATTAGGACTAGTCAATACTTGGTTTTTAACAAAGAAAATGAGGCTATTCGTGTAGACATAGGTCTGTTGTAGTGAGTATAGGACTAGTCCATACTTGTTTTTGTTTTCTTCAAAGAAATGGGGCTTTATGTGTACGTGTGGACATAGGCTGGTTGTAGGTAGGAATAATCAATAATTCTTTGTTTGTCAAAGAAAATGGGGCTATACATTATAGATATAGTCCCATATTTTATTTTATTAACAGTTCTGTTGTAGCGAGTAGGACTAGTCAATACTTGTTTATTTATCCAAGGAATGGGACTGTACGTGTGGACATAGGCGTGTTGTAGCGAGTAGGACTAGTCAATACTAGTTTATTTATCCGAGGAATGGGGCTGTACGTGTGGACATAGGCCTGTTGTAGCGAGTAGGACTAGTCAATACTTGTTTATTTATCCAAGGAATAGGGCTGTACGTGTGGACATAGGCCTGTTGTAGCGAGTAGGACTAGTCAATACTTGTTTATTTATCCAAGGAATGGGGCTGTACGTGTGGACATAGGCCTGTTGTAGCGAGTAGGGCTAGTCAATACTTGTTTATTTATCCAAGGAATGGGGCTGTACGTGTGGACATAGGCCTTTTGTAGCGAGTAGGACTAGTCCATACTTGTTTATTTTTCCAAGGAATGGGGCTGTACGTGTGGACATAGGCCTGTTGTAGCGAAGTAGGACTAGTCAATACTTGGTTTTTAACAAAGAAAATGAGGCTATCGGTGTAGACATAGGTCTGTAGTATAGCGAGTAGGTCATCTGTGCTTCCACTTCCTCGTAGTTGCGGCTATAGTAACATTATATACCTACTGCCGGTCGGCTGGAGCAACTGGCATTGCCGCACAGGATATGGGCATGGTCCAAGTAACAAAAATTGATGACCGGTGGAAGCCCTCCCACTTCCAAACCGGCTTCACCTTTACACTTTAATTTTCCCTCCCGTCTTGTTTATTTTTGTTCGTTCCACTACAGTGACTTTCATAACTACACATTTTTATTTCATTGATTAGACCTTATCTGAAATTTATCGTGGTATAAACTTAAACGATATGATTAGACGAGCCATTCTATTTTATATTATTTACATTTTTTTATTTATACGAGTGGGTTTTATATTTATATAATAAGGCATAAATATATTTATACGTTTTATTTTATAGCTATTTATTTATTTTATTTTTTTTAACTTCCCGATTTAAGAATTTCCTTACGTTCAGGGGTTCTTATTATCGCCCCGTCGGAGAAACTGTCGACAAATAGGCGTCACCGTCATGTTTTCTTAACACCTCGGCCTACTACAACATTTCATATCCTATACCCTATACAGTCCTTTTTACCCTTAAGGTTTGGCGGTTCCCAATTTTTTTTTTTTTTTTTTTTTTCGAAGTGTCGAGTGTTACAAGGGCGATTTATTATAAAAATCGATTTAAATAATTGTAGATAATGGCGCTTATAAAAGGGTGAGGGGATAGGACGGAACGAGTGGAGCAGATGATAGTTTTTTAAGGCCCCAGGAGTGACAGCTGTGAAGGAAGGCTTATTGTAGATGCTTGCAGCCGGCCGGTCAGCTGTTAGGGTGAAGTTCCCCCTCTCCCCCTCCCCACCATCCCCTCCCGATGCCAGTCGCCGTTTAGTCCTTACCCCTACTAGTCCTACGGCCTCGCAGTCGGTCATGTGATTCTCTGCCCTTAGTTACTCCCTTTTTCAGTCCGTGAACGTCCCTTGGAAAGGCCCTACCGATGAATTTATACCGCCGGCGTTCAAGCAGGATCTAGTCATACTTTCACCCTCTCCTGCTCTCTGATATGCTATTAGACCTAGTCATCCCATCAATCGATAGGTACATTACCTTTTATTATATTACGTAGTGTAACGCTGACATGGTAGTTATAGTGTTGTGTTCGGTTTGTTTTCGTGCAGGATTACCAACTTATTTTAGTGGTTCGAGAATGTTTCTTCGTCTAGATATGGTATCCTAAGTGTTGCAAGGATACTAGTTTCACCGGCTTGTTGTTTAACTTGTTACAAACGTATTATTTTGCTTTTCCGACTTATCCTCGAGATTTTTAAAGTATGCGTATCTTGCGTCTGTTTATTTAAACCTCCGACATCGTTCTGATTAATTCCCTCGATTAAAAAAATCATTTTTAACTCGTATTTTTAGATAAAATAGCATTTATTTCGGCCTCTGTGGGTTTAAACTACCGTTTTTTGAATTCTCATACGAGTTATAGACCTGTAAATCGCCAAAGTAATGTTGTTATAATTATAAAGAAACTTTTATTTCCGGTTTTATGCCGGTTTTGTTTCACGATTAATCTGTTTACATTCCCTACGAGGGTTGTGTTTTATCGCTTTTAAATATTGTATCGATTAGGGTCCTGTATTGCTTACTGCGTATAATAACACTACCACTTCCTCTTTTATTATAATAAAAATTATCGTTGTCGATGAATTATTTCTATCTATTCGGCGTTTATATATTTGTGTTTAAGTGCGTTTATCGCACAAGCCGAATTTATCACTTGTTTCAGTATTATTTACAGAAACGGAATGATAATTACTTTTTTACTTACAATTATAACGTATCCTGATTCGGCTTATCTGTACGGATTATCAGAGATTCGGTTCGGCGAATATTAATTTTTTTCAATGCGAATATTAATTTTTACAAAGCTTGTTTATTTACTTGTAGCTTCGGTCGACTGATATTTTTTATAGCAATCATCTTGTTAATTTTTAAACCCTTCGTATTTATTTACGATATGTTTGTTTATTTTTGGTCGTTAAAAACGTTTGTTAGTGACCTTGAATGATAATCAGCATTTATCAACTACCGAAATAAATCTTGACTTATAATTCGTTAATCCGAAATTAAAAATCGAACCGATTTTGCCAGTTTTATTTTATTTAAAGTCCTCTTATATCTATTTATTTTTGATAACTTTAGTTTTAAAACGTTCTTGATTTCGATCAAAATGATTTTCCCCTTCCGTCTGGAAACAACCGTAACTTGATAAGCGTTATTGCGAATAGCTAAACCAGCAACGCATAAAACTATTGCAGAATTAATCTACTGCTTTTCGACGCCATTTGTTGTATTATTATTGTACAAGACGATTAAGCAACCGGAAATGATTATTATTAAGTTAATCGAGGAAGTTTCTAGAACATTCGGCTTGCTTATCAGATTACGATAACAATCTTACACCCAATAATGTAAACACAATCATTAAAAAATTTTTCCCTGAAAATTTTACCTTTTCAAATTCAATAATTCTATTAACATTATATCTATTTCTAATCGAACAATATATCAACTAGAAATTGAGTGCATTTTTTGTGACAAATCAAAGATATAAATTGAAATTAATCATTATAGATTATATTTTTGATTAATTTTACTTTCAAATACTTAAACACACAACACGATTATTTTCAAATGTTGTTGTTTACTTCCGCTAACGAAGCCTCCGTGTTCATTTTGTTATTCGTTCGTACCTTCATCGTGTATTATTGTTAATCAATTCGTTTAGTATTTGTTTTTAAATCTATATTTACCTTTTGAAACTATATTTATTACATATCGAGGATAATTTTTGAAATTGTATTTAAAAATAGGTTATTTTATAAGTATAAAATCTATGCCGAGCTAGCAACAAATATTAGCTTTTCCGTATTGCTCCGTTATTTTTTTTTTGGGGGGGGGGGGGGGTTAAGTTAAGTTTTACTAAGAAAAGAGGGCCCCCAAAGATATCAGTTAGANTTAATAGAATTTAAATGTATATATATTTTGAAATAGATGAAAAGAATGGCTTAAACATACATAAAGGTCCCCATACACGATCAAACATTTTGTGCAAAATGTTTGCGCAAACCTGATGTCGGGGAAATTTAGTTAAAAATCATGTTTGCGCAAACATCAAGCATGGTCAAAATGTTTGCACAAACATGATGTTTGCGCAAAATGTTTGACCGTGTATGGGGGCCTTAATATATTAATGACATTAATTTAACTATATACGAAATGTATGAAGAGCATGAAACAAGCTTTTTTTAATATATATATTATAATAATTGACTAATATTATTTGTTTTACATTACTATAACGTTTGTTATGATATTTTATATTAGTGTTTTTATTTTTATTTTTTTATATTGTATTTTGATTATATATATTGTTGTTTTTGCACGAGTTATTGCATGATGTTGTTCATTAATTAATTTAGTAAATTCGGGTCTTATAGAAGACCGTATAAATTCGCCTTTCCTTAGCTATTAGCTAATCTACTGATTATTTTTATTTCATAATATGTACAATGTAACACATAGTAGACATTTTACCACGGCTGAACTTCAGTGTACGGTTCCCCTCCTGTTAGCTTCACCTCATAATTGATATTACTCTGTCCAAAAGTTATTTAGACTAAGGAATATTATCTCTCCAGTAAATAGAAGAGATAATATCCCTTAGTCAAAAAGAAATATTATCTTTAAAGCATATAGAAGGAATAATATGCCTTTCTAACAATAGATTTCGGGCAGGGGCACCGTATACTGTAGTTCTACCTTTTTTCACACTTATACATGAATATGTACCTGCCATTATAAATAATTTGTTTATATTCATTCGCATATATATAAAACAGACGATTGTTTGTTAAGAGCCTGTCCTGTTATATTTATTTTAATAATAAATAATGTGTTAATAGTCCGGAGAATTGTATTTATTATGCAAAGCGACCTAAAATCCTCCTCCTTGCTAAGCTTGAATCGGAAATTTGTTTCTAAAAAAAGCAATTTTTTCTCAATCCATATACAGTCTGGAATCACTTTCATTTAATGTTTCAAGTGCTTATCGGCTTGAGTTGCTTGAGACTTAGCTTCGACTAGTTTGAAATCAAAGCTTCAGTTATCTTGTGAGATAGTTTCAACTTTGAGTGTTGATTTTCTAAGTGCGAGTACACTATGCGTTGTGACTAAGGTCTATACCCTAAATCGATAATGGTAGTCTACTGCGGGGTCGGGTTTATAGGTTCTTCCATTCCCCTACGACTTGCTCCCCTAGGTCCTGAGGAATTCCATTGGTTCCGAGCCCCTGGGTTAGGTGGGCGCCCCGGCCTTCCTTTCCACGGGATCTTTTCAAGCTCTTCAAACCTCCTGTTCGTCCACACATCTGTTCTTTTTCACCGGATTCTCTCGTACTCGACGAACACGGTTTTATTAAACCTTCGAAATGCAAAGGTTCCGTTTGCCGTCGGTGTAATATCAGCAATGACATCGTATTAACACAGTCTACTTGGAGCTGTGACTTTTCATATGTACCTTGATATGATTCTTTCATATAAAAAACCAACTACCTTTTACGCTTCCTCTGCCGACTTTATTCTAGAATTACGGCGTTCCAGGGTTATAGTTATGACAAATAATAGTAGAAAAGTACCTCTTTGAAAAAAAGAGTTTCCTTTAAGTTTTACCCAAAAAGATATATTGGGACTGTTAGACCGTGTTTGTTTTGTTTTTTGATTATTATTGCTATTATGTATATACGTATAATTTACTATGTATATACGTATAATTTTATTCTTAAAACTCTTCTTTTTTGAAATGTGGAAATTTATATGAAGGCTACATTTCATCTGATTTACTTCTTTAATGTGTTTATAATCAAATTTATTAATTTTTTATTCTTTTTTTTAAAAAAAAAACAAAAAAAACAATTGCTCTAACTCAAATGTTTCATTGATCATTTATATAATTAAATTCAGACAATTTGTCGCCCCGAGAAAATGTTTTTTTTTTTTGTGACGTTACTGTTCTTTTGATATCTGTTAATTGATGTATGTATACATTTTTTTTTTTCTTAAATTTGAATTTTATAATTATTTCTATTAAACATCCAAACTCGGTTTAATTAATTAGGAGGGCTAATGTTTTTTCCTAGTTTGGAAATAAGACTGACGTAGGGTTGCGTGAAGGTTTTTGTGTTGCCAAAACTGGAGTTTTATAGTAAGGGTTAGGAATAGTGAAGGGTGGGCAAAATGCCGGTTGCTGCGTTGGTTCAAGTCGGTGTTTGTATTGGGGATGGTGGAACTCCCTCCCTTCTCCCTTTGCTACCGTTGCCATGGCTCCTACTCCCCTCTTTACCACCCGCCCTTCCACCCTCCCAAAATACATTACATCATCGTCTCTCTCTCTCTTTTTTATCATCTGAATTTCGCTTTGTTTTTTACCAAATACGAATTATAAAATTTCAGTAACTCAAACAGACAGCCGAGTTTTTGGACGTGTGCTTTTTCCGATTTACAATTTCGGTATAAGTGCATTGTCACGTGTGCTGTTTACAATTTCGGTGAACGATAATCGGGGCTTTAACCCTCGGTTGGTAACATGATTTTTTTCGCCACTCTTGTTAATATCCGTCTGATAGACGGATACAATGTATTTTTTTCAAATCTCTTAAAAATTAAAGCGATTGGATTCTCAGATTACACCGTGGCGAAGCTAGGACCTTGGGGCCGTCCTGCAAGAGATTTTCGGGGGGCCCCCAAAATAAAATCGAAGAGAAAAGCCCTTGAGAACTTAATGGGGGCCCCTTGATCTTATAGAAGTATAATATTTCAAGCTCGACCCTAACAAGATTTTATCATCCTCTAAGGGGGCCCTCTTCGACATTAGTTTAGGGGCCCCCTTGGCACCGGGGGCCCGCCCGCATTGCGTGCCCGTAGTTACGCCACTGAGATTACTGTTAAATATTTTTTGTTTTAATTTTTGAAAAAATGCCTGAAATATGGGAGGCGATAAGGATATACAAAATGAATAGAATTATAGAAAGCAATTTCTTGCATTCAAACATTAGAATGTATATTAAATTTAAGATTAATAGTATAATCAAAAAATATTAATAAAAAATATAATATAAAATATCATGTAGTCAAACTTATTAGGAAAAAAAATCAATCTAATAAAATTTATATAAATAAGTGTTATTTTTATGTACGAATGTAAATTTATATATATATTACAAGGTTCAACGAGGGGGGGAGGGAATAGAATAAAATTAAAATAAATTTAAAATACACTCAACGTTTCTAAATTAGTACAGTTATTTATTTCAACGGCACTAGTCGGAGTCGCGAAACATTTTGAGTCTTCTGCAGCTAGTACGTCTCTAAAAATCCTACCGCGGGTATCCGCAAGCCGAGCGAATTCCCATTGGAAATTTGTAGTATTTGTATAATCGTAGTAATTTGAAAGAAGTTTAAACTGCTCAACATTGAACTACAAATTTCCAATGGAAATTCGCTCAGCTTGCGGATACCCGCGGTAGGATTTATTTTGGATTGAGGACCC
>KZ651050.1:796046-814617 GCA_001010745.2 Gerris buenoi | reverse complement strand
TATTTGATTTATTTTTTATTGATATTTATTTTTTTATTATTAAAAAAAAAATATTCGATGAACTTAATTTAATTTACAACAGTCTAATAAGACATTTAAATGTAATAAATTTCGATGCCTTAAATACCCAATTATTGTATGAGAATGAGAAGTCCACTTTGCTATTCAAAGGTATTCAATTCTCTTTGTTATAATGGCAGGTTTTTTTCTTCTTATCTTTTGTACATAGATAAAATAATGATGTTTTTGTTTTCAGGGATGCCGTTTGTTTGAAGATGGCCTCTCCGACCCCTTCACTGGATTCATTGAGTGGAGTCAGTTCTTCAAATAATTGCAAACTCGAACAAGACTATCAGTCATCTTACACAGGCAGTAACTCTCCTGTCACTGTATCTCCCACTACCTCAGTTATAAGCAACATAAGCGGAGCAAGCAGTACAGCCGTCTCGCATCTTAATACCAAATGTGGATTGTGTCACGAGACATTCAACAACCCTAAAGTTCTGCCTTGTTTTCACACGTATTGCGAATCTTGCCTTGAATCGAATCTTGAACATCCTGATAAAGTAACTTGCCCCCGGTGTGCTCAAGAGTGTGTTCTCTCTTCCAAAGGGATCTCGTCGCTTTTAACCGATTTTGCCGTCTGCAGTCTCATAGAGTCCTTAGAAGATAGAGTATTCTGCACCAGTTGCAAAAGTAGAACCACTGACGCTGTAGCCAGGTGTTACGACTGTAAAAATTTTCTTTGCTCCAATTGTGTTATGGCCCATCAGTTTATGCATTGTTTTGAAGGTCACAGAGTCATGAATCTCGCATCTGAATCTTTAAAAGACGAACCCCAAAATGGAATGATTTCACCGTCGGAAAGAATGATTTCTTGCTCTCGGCATAAAATGGAAGCTCTTAAATATTTTTGTCGGACTTGTAACATGCCGGTTTGCAAAGAGTGCACACACTTGGATCATCCTCCTGGCCTTCACGAATGCGAGCATCTAAATGACATCGGCGCAAAACAGTTGGACTTGCTTAACCAAACTGTTGTAGACAGCAAATCTAAAGCCACCGATATAAGAAATATGTTGAAAACATTGGAACATTCCTCTGGACGATTGCAAGTACAGTACCATAAAGCTCAAAATGAAATTAACGAAACTTTCCAGTTTTACAGATCTATGTTAGACGAACGAAAGCAAGAGCTATTAAAAGAATTGGAAAGTGTGTTTTCCGCTAAACAAATGTCTCTAAGTGTTTACGGTCAAAAAGCTCAAGAAACCATGGATAAAATTTATCACACCTGTGAATTTTACGAAAGACTTACAAAGCACGCCAGCGTAACAGAATGCTTGATGTTCAAGAAACTTATCGATTCAAAATTACAAGGTTTGACTTCCTTCAATGTCGAATCAAATATTCAGTCAGCATACGACTTGGAGTTTGTTTCTAATTATCAAGCGATCCAAGTCGGTGTCAGAAATACATTTGGTTATGTGCGTTCAAGCTCAGATGTTTCTGTCGGACCAACTAGACAACCGCCGATTGCAAGACCTATAAACGGATCCTCAACCAACGGCTCACCCCAATCTAACGGATGTGGTAATTCCCCTTCACCTCTGCAAAATAATGTTAGCGCTTCTAGCAACGGCCAAGTTAACAGCATTGAAAGACCCTATGTGAACGGGTTACAGAATGTAACTACTCAATTTGAGTCCACCATCATCTCCAAACGATTCAATGTGGCAAACTCATTGGGGCCGTTTTCTACTTCTATCAGTGATCTAAATCTTAATGGTGTTAGCCCTTTTGAAAAATGGTCTAATGGAGGTACGGAAATTTTTCAAACTGGTTCTCCTGATCAGTATGGTTTGACTATTCCCAGCCACAATGAATCTGTTTTAGAGCTTGGGTCCAAACTTCTGTCAACCGCTATTTTCCCTCCGAAGTCCCAAATCAAAAGGCAAAAAATGATTTACCATTGTAAATTTGGCGAATTCGGTGTGCTCGAAGGCCAGTTTACCGAACCTAGCGGTGTGGCTGTAAATGCTCAAAATGACATTATCGTCGCTGATACCAACAATCATAGGATTCAGATTTTCGATAAAGAAGGACGTTTCAAGTTTCAGTTTGGAGAATGTGGTAAACGTGACGGCCAGTTGCTCTATCCTAACAGAGTTGCAGTCGTCAAGACATCAGGTGATATTATCGTCACTGAGAGGTCTCCTACTCACCAGATTCAAATATACAACCAATACGGACAATTTGTGAGGAAGTTCGGTGCCAACATTCTGCAACATCCAAGAGGTGTTACTGTCGACAACAAAGGAAGAATCGTCGTTGTGGAATGCAAAGTCATGAGAGTTATAATATTCGACCAATCCGGTAATGTACTCCAGAAGTTCGGGTGTTCCAAACACCTTGAGTTCCCCAACGGTGTTGTCGTCAATGATAAACAGGAAATATTTATCAGTGACAACCGAGCCCACTGTGTAAAGGTATTTAATTACGAAGGGCACTTCCTACGCCAGATAGGCAGTGAAGGAATTACAAATTACCCTATAGGAGTTGGTATTAACAATTCGGGTGAAATTTTGATTGCCGACAATCATAATAATTTCAACTTGACCATTTTTACACAAGAAGGTCAGTTAGTGTCGGCACTCGAGAGTAAAGTGAAGCATGCCCAGTGTTTTGACGTAGCTCTTATGGACGACGGCTCTGTAGTTCTAGCCAGCAAAGATTACAGACTATACATATACAGATACTTACAGATCCCACCCATCGGTCTATAAAATTTATTGGCAATGATTACCATTCCGTTGCACATTGTTTGCGCATTTATTATAATGGAATGGTCCTGTGTTATCTTTCTCATCCGACTTTTTTTTAAAGATATTATCACAACTGTCTCTTGTTGTAATTTTTAAATTGTTTTACTGTTTTATTTTAATTCGATTTTTATTGGTAATTTAATATTATAGTAGATTATAAATGTGTGCTAAGATATTAAAGAAAAAGGATAATTTTATTATAAAGCGAAAAGAAACTAAGAAAACTTTTCTTCGTATTTATTGAGACAAGTTAGTTACTAAATATTATACCAAGAATATTACATTTTCTGTTTTATTTAACAGGGAATCGTACGATTTTTTTATAATCATCAGAACGGGCACAATTATTTATATTTATCGAATTCGATTCATTCAGTCATTAGTGATCAGTCTAAGACTTTGTAAGTAACATATGGACTGTTGCTATTGAATAAGTGTTTTATTATTCATGATTTTGATTTTTTTTATTTGTTTTAAATTTTTTATTTATATCACATCACATATTTTTTTCTTCTTTTGACGTGTGATCGGCCCTTGTTATTTCAGGGATATTTATAGTTTAATTTTTTTTTTAATTCTTATATTATATTTTACTCTAATTTTTTTGTTAGTGTCCTTAATATTTTGTTAACAAATACTGGCGGCAGCAACATTGTTGAGCGATTTCAATACCGCACCCTAGTCACGATGTTAGTTGCCTGTCTGCTGGTGCATTTCCTTTAATATAGAGGAGAAATTTTATACTATGTTTTAATGCAATTGGATAAATTTATATTTAGTTCTCTCTTTTTGTTGTTATTTTCTATTTATGTATTCGTATTGTAGGTTTTTTATGTGAAAGAAGACATTGTAGTTACTCACTTAAAATAGTAAGACTTTAAGCTGTCTTTTGTTGCATACACTACTATTAAGAAGTCAATTTATAAACTCAAAATAAGGGGGGGGGGATATTGTTGAGAAAACTTATATGTATGTAATTATTAATTATCAAGAATTTATTTCATCCCATTTTTTATCTAGATTAAAAGTTTTTCCTATGAAAAAATGATAAATTGATTTGATTGATTATTACCTCACACTTAAGTTTAAATATCTCACTTTTGTTTTATTTTTAAGGTTTTTTACGGACAAAATGTTTCAAGTATCTGATAAATCGAATCCCTGTTCATTTTTTTCAATTAAAAATGAAACACATGCAATTCTTTTTATCTCCCTGTTATTATCTGAATCTCTTAAATAATCAAATGAAAATTAATAATTTATGAAACAATTCAGTACTTTTAAGATATGTAACCATTTAAGAACAAAGTAAGATGTGATTATAGCTAGTATAGTTTATTTCCTAAGATTAGTTCATTGCTGGACAATTGTTGCTCCTGGGTGAAGTTGTTGTACAAGGTAACCCGCCTTATATTAGAATCACATTGTGAGAATGTTTGATATTTACCTTTTTACTTTAATTATTATTAATTAAATTTAAGAATTATTCCATTTATTTAAAATTGAATTGAATATTTTTTTTTTATATAGACATTCCCAATTCATTGATAAGAGATTTCCATGTGTTGTAGATTACGATTAGTTATTATGGCCGGCGCCATTTTGCATTTAATTAAACTCAGCGCACATTGTTAAACAACATACACCGACATTATTTAGTTTTAGTGTAATTAATTATTTATTTTAATTAGGTACTTATTTAATATTAATTCGACTACAATTTAATTTATTTAATATTTTCCAGACTTGTAAAAGATGCTGTTTTTCTTTGTAACTTGTTTAATTATTACTTGCCGCCTCAGTTTAATTACTATTAATAACAATTAGTTAAATTGTTCCTTTTAATGAAAATTTCATGTACCTTATAGAATACCAAAATTAGTTATTATTAAGATTAATTTCTTTTTTTTTATTTGTTCACCTATTGAACGGTTTTAGGTTTTTTAAAGAATGTTTTAGTGACAGTTCTACACAGTGTAGTGGACCAATTAAAAAAAAGAACAAAAGTCTAGTTTAATGATGCAAGTATTTAAGTTAATTGATAATTATTCTACCCATTAATAATAATTTTGAGTTGTCTGGGAAATGCTCATAAATATGTTATTATGGATAGTACTTCGTTAATTTAAAAATTTAATTTTGTGAAAAAAAAATAAAAAAATAAATCTGTTTAAAGCAGTCCCTTTTAATTGTTATCATTAAACCACAAAACATAAATCTGTTTAAAGCAGTCCCTTTTAATTGTTATCATTAAACCACAAAACATAAATCTGTTTAAAGCAGTCCCTTTTAATTGTTATCATTAAACCACAAAAAAATAAAATAAAATAAAAAAAATACAGTCAATTTTAAAAAAGTATTATAGCTCCCTAATACAAGCTTATTTCTTGCATTCCTATTGGTTTTGCAATTATAATTTTGTAATTATATATTATAAAATCCCATAACATATCATATAAATCGTTCTCACTATGATGAAGTGTTTTATATTTTAGGATTTAGAGGCAGCAAAATTATGTTGATTTTTGGTTCGATTTAACTTGGGGAAAACCTGACCAAATATAATATAATAAATAATCACTTGAATCATTTTATCATTGTAATATGGCATTTTAAAGCATTTAATAATAAGATTTTTAATTCATCTGTTGGTTTACGAATAAGTCTATTTTATCACTGTAGTACTAAAACAGATTATATATATAATAGTTCTAAACGAAAGTTCCAAATTGATTAGACATTTGTTTTCTATTTTAGATATATATCGAAATTATTTTACTAGGGCATTATACATTGACTTCTTAACAGCATTTGTAGTGATTTTTTTAATTATTCACTTTAATTACCTGTTTAAGGTTTCGTAACGCAGTATTGTAGTGTAGTGTTTTTTTTTTTTATTTNCGAAATAATAACTCAAATAATTAATCGGAATTCGTCGACGGAAATTTCGGAGTTTTGCATGAATTAACCGCATGTAATAACCTATAATCGATTATTTATTTTAAAATATTATAAATGTTAAGGGTCCAATGATGTTAACCATGAAATATTGATATCCCCTTGACTTTCGTCATTTACATTGTTTGCTGAAAATAAATATTTTTTATCGTAGTTTTTAAATTAATATATTTGGTATTCTCATTCTACGGCACTCTCAAAAATCTAATAAATGGAGAGCACTGTTAAAAATTAAGCTAACGGTTTCCTCGAGCTTCGGTATCACCGGATACTTTAAAATTTACAGTTTTTGCTGACGACTTGTCAGTCCTGCTCGTCTATAGCATAGTTTGAAAATTATTATTAACAGTCTTGAATTTCGGTGCTTTTTAAACTAGAAGTTTTAATATATATGATACTCGTTTAATGTCATTAACATAGCCTTTGTGGTGTATATTTTTAATTACTTTTTTATTAACTTAGGAATTAAGAAATAGAGGGAAAAAAATGAATAAACATTTAATACATTTTTAAATTTTCGAAAAAATTAAAAAAAAAAATGGATGTTTGTCGTAGTGATATATGTGTAACAGAAACAATCATTGCCAAATTTGTTATTACCAGAACACAATGAATTAATATATTGCATTACTTAATTCCAGCTGGCTAGGAATTTTGAGCTTTAATAATAACAAGAAAATTACCTATAAAAGCACTTCCTCGTAAAGACTGTTTTCTCTTTGTAAATAAACGGAACATTTAAAAAGCATTTATTTTGTACTCTATCTTTAAGTTTCACGTGAAACTTAACCCTTGTGATTTATTGTCTTAACTTATTTTATTTGTAATATTTGTTTTCATAAATGATTGTTGTAACTTGTTCAGTTTTGATATATAAATTTCATTATTAATTTTTTTTTTTTTTTTTTTACTTATTTTATGATTTTTTTATTTTCCAATATTTTTACACCCACTTCCACATCCTCTATATTTCTGCACCAACTCGTTTTTTTTTTTGTTTTTTTGTTTGTTTGCTATTTTTATTGAAGAGCATGACTTTTTTTGAATTTATTTTACAATTTTATTAGTGGCTTGTGAATTTAATAATTTTTTTATTGGCATTTAACATGAAATTAATTTATACCAATAAAGGTGTGTCCAACATTTTATTCATTTAAATATTTAAATGAAAATTATGCAATTCTAGTCATTGATCGGAAAACGATTTTCCGCTTCTCCCCTTGTTGCCCTTCAAACTTCAGAGGTTTTTTTTAGTTTTATTTTAGTTTCTTTTAACATTAATTACTATAATAACGATTGTCTGAAAAAGCTACTCTTGCCCAGACATTACGATAACAAATCTGGCCTATTTTGTTGTACATAATATTTACATATATGATATATTTTTTGTAGTAATAAGCTATTTTATGTGTCACTTCAGTTCACAAGACACAGTTATATATGCATGCATTTTGATGTGATATATATTTTTTAATTTTATCTCAGTAGATTACTTAGATGCCAAGAAAGTTATCGAAGGTACTTTACTCTTAAGATTAGTATGTAAGATTTATTAATTTAAGAATCCTTTTTTCTAAGATTTGAGTGAAATATATCTCAAATTTTACACTCAATTGCCATTTTCTGATACGATATAATTGATGGGAAGTTTCTTTCTATCATTATTTTTTTAATTTATTTTATTTTTTTTTTTTAATGGTAATTGACCTCATTCCACAAAAAAAAGAAATGTTCTATTTTTAGACATGATTACTTGAAAAATACTAAAAAAAAAAAAAAAAAATGGTATTGACCCTATGTATTGACCGAACGAAGGATGTTAGGTAAATTACTTTGGTAATTTGCATTGTTTGCTAACGGTAGCATCGAGGTAGGAAATACCTTTACTTCCAGCCTTAATCATGGATTTAAATCATCGACCTGGATCTTTTAGTATTGTTCTTGTATTGTCTCTATTCAAATTCCATGATGGTTTGGTATGAAAATTATCAATAGTATTTATGTGATAAATTCAGTATTAGAGGTGTATGTAGTGGCAAGACTTGAATCAATTATTTAGAGTTGTTAGAAGGATTTTTTTTTTTTTCAAAAATGAAAACATCTGCTAATCAATTCTTTAGATGATAAAGCTGCTAGGTACTGACGCAGGAATTAAATGGTATCGAGTTAATGTAGGATAATGGGGAATCGTAATTATGAACCGACAAAGAAATTAAAAAATAAGTGATGTATTTGATATTAGAACATCAGTTGAAACTTTTACAGTCTGTCCGGCGGCTGTAAAATTTGTTCGACTAATATAAAACTAATTTCTACTTTGAGACAAATATTTCCTCGGAGATAAAAGTGACACTTATAACGTATATTGTTGATTTGTGGGCACTAATCACTAATATTAATAGAAATTGGTAATCCAAGTTTAAATAATTGAAACTTAGTAAGTAGTTACTTAACGGATAAGTGTATTAATAATAATTTAATGTGTGAATATTTTCTTTGAGCTTGCATGTTTGCTTCTTTAATTTGTTTGGAAATGCGGATGCAGTCGACTTGCCTATGGCAATCCACTAGGTTTTTAAGTAACTAGCCTACAAAAATATATCTTGTCAAAAGACTATAGTTTTGTCTGTCGAAATAATAACTCAAATAATTAATCGGAATTCGTCGACGGAAATTTCGGAGTTTTGCATGAATTAACCGCATGTAATAACCTATAATCGATTATTTATTTTAAAATATTATAAATGTTAAGGGTCCAATGATGTTAACCATGAAATATTGATATCCCCTTGACTTTCGTCATTTACATTGTTTGCTGAAAATAAATATTTTTTATCGTAGTTTTTAAATTAATATATTTGGTATTCTCATTCTACGGCACTCTCAAAAATCTAATAAATGGAGAGCACTGTTAAAAATTAAGCTAACGGTTTCCTCGAGCTTCGGTATCACCGGATACTTTAAAATTTACAGTTTTTGCTGACGACTTGTCAGTCCTGCTCGTCTATAGCATAGTTTGAAAATTATTATTAACAGTCTTGAATTTCGGTGCTTTTTAAACTAGAAGTTTTAATATATATGATACTCGTTTAATGTCATTAACATAGCCTTTGTGGTGTATATTTTTAATTACTTTTTTATTAACTTAGGAATTAAGAAATAGAGGGAAAAAAATGAATAAACATTTAATACATTTTTAAATTTTCGAAAAAATTAAAAAAAAAAATGGATGTTTGTCGTAGTGATATATGTGTAACAGAAACAATCATTGCCAAATTTGTTATTACCAGAACACAATGAATTAATATATTGCATTACTTAATTCCAGCTGGCTAGGAATTTTGAGCTTTAATAATAACAAGAAAATTACCTATAAAAGCACTTCCTCGTAAAGACTGTTTTCTCTTTGTAAATAAACGGAACATTTAAAAAGCATTTATTTTGTACTCTATCTTTAAGTTTCACGTGAAACTTAACCCTTGTGACTGCATTAGAATTTATTATTATTCCCTGTCGTTGAAAAATATTGTAATAATGACATTTTTCTTTTTCACAAATGTTAGTTTTGTAATATGATGTTCCTAATTATCTTAGGGGTTTGGTTTTTTACACTGAGAATCCAACCCGTTTTTGTTGTCGAATAAATATTGAAGTTCGTGTAGTCTGAATAAATTAGCAAGCAGATGTTGCCGATCCGATATTTTAGAATGTTTTTTACATAATAAAATGTTAAATAATTCTATAGAAACGATAGAATACGGATTACTTGGCCGATACGATTGGAAACACCGAACTTAATATTTGAGAGTAACTTATTATTTAGCAAGTTGGATTATTGTTAATGTTTAACCTGGATATTCTTACTATTATCTCTGAAATTAAATATAAAAAGACCCCCTATTTAATTAGGTTCTAGTGTAAGTATTTATATTGTAACTTGTGTTAATCGTAGTCAATTCTGTGTATAATCATTACAGAGTATTTCTAATACTTAATTATAAACGGGCTATATAAATATATACTTTTTGCCCATATGCTCCTTAATGAGTTGTGATGTGTTAAAACTCGCACCACGTACATTGAAACTTATTTCGGATTTTAATTTATACTCTTCTGGATCAAATAACATTATCGTGTTTAAATTAAGAGTTGAGGTTTTGATCGTCGAACAATTAAAAAAATATATATATAATGATAAAAAAAGTACGCCGTACTCAGAAATACGATTAGATAAATAAATTTATCGAATGGCCGAACTTAAATTTCACTATAAACTGACAACGGTGAAAAAATGTTTGTACGAATTTAATTAAAATTCTACGTGAAACCACAATTTGACCGATCTCTCAAACATTTTTAAATGAGAGACCCAAACGGAAACGATCGTTGCCGAATCGGCAATAATTTTTAAAATAACTGTATTGTGTCCAGTGACAATTGGAAAAAACAGCTGATATTTGAAGTATAGGAGCAATGATAGACTAGTACCTACAGTAAGAAATGGACTGAAAATAAAATGTTCTCTTAAACTAAGCACAATATATCTTTTTATACTATTGGAAAAGCACTTATTAAAGCTTATTTATTTTCGTTACTTTGGAATAAATAATATGTTATTATAAATTTAATTTATATTTAAGTTTTTTTTTTACACAATTTATGCTTATACTTGTTTGAGGTCGTAATTTTATTTAATGACAGATTGTTTTATTAAGTATTATATTGTTCGAGTAATTTGTATTTAACGATATATATAAATTGTTCTTTCATGTCAATTAATATAGGGAACATTTAGCTGTTTGTTAGAAGCTGCTTTCCTTGTATACTTTGTAAAATTGTAGGATTAATGTTAATATAAGTTATCTGAGCTTAACGAAACACTAATTTTCAGGCGACGGTCATTGTGAAATGATCGAAAGTTCATGGTATATAAATATAAAAAGGTCCAATATTAAATTGTTATATGTAAATTTATATTTATTCTAATTAAAAAAAAAGAACAGTTTGATATGCGAAAATGTAAATACTTAATGTTTAAGCCAAATTAAACTTAAAGTAAAAATATTTTTATTAAATGGAAATATAAAAAATAATAATATACTTGTTGAAATGTTGTATCCATTGTTGTTCTATTGTATTTTACTATGCACAAAATATTAATTGAAACATATATGATCGATTAATAAGCCCCGAAACAAAAAAGAATTACCGACAGTAGTTTCTAGGATAGCATTGAATTTTCTGTTAAATAATTAGTGGAGTGCACTTCCTTTACCGTTTTCCTGACATCAATAAGTACTCGCCAAATAAATGAGCTAAACTATATAGCACTTTGTAATAAAGGTTTGCACTTTTCTACGAAAAATATCATAACCACTAAAAATCCAGACAATTATAATCCTGAACAGTTTCCTTTTTTTATAAATTTACCCTCTATTCTATTTGATCAATATTATAAAATATCGTAATCTCGATAACAAGTCTGTGATTGTTCAAATTGCCTTCCACTTGTTTCCCCGCCATCACTTGTTAGAAAGCACTAAATTTAACAGAAAATTTTCTTTATCGAATCAAAATTAAGGTAATAATAATAATTTCAATACTACAAAACCGTAACACTACATAGTAAAGGAAATTATTTTATTAAATTACGAATAATAACAGCACCTTTATTACTCGTGTTGTTTGAACTTGTTGATTACTAATTATCTTTTGATATCATTACCGTATAAGACTTGTAAAAAAACTAAGGTTAATTGTTTCCACAAATTACGTTTTCTCTTCTTTCGTTTTTTATCGATTTTACTCTTACGTCCGGAGTCCCCTTTGGAGACGGCAAATCGTTTATTTTTTAATTTATCGATTATTATTATTTCAAATTATTATAAGTGATATTTGTTCAACACGTATTTGAATTTTGCACATTGGTTTTTAGTTTAATAAAATAAATGTTAAATTTAATGTTTTTAGTATTGATTGTTGTAAGTTGTTCTTGATAGAATTAAATTTATCGAGATTTACCAGGCGGCCTGAAATAACCGACAACAGAATTAAGCAGGGTAGGAATTCACAGCACGGCTTGCCAAATTCATGTTTCAATTATTATAGATTATTCTTGATAAATTTTATTTGAATGATCGTTGAATTAATTTTAAATTATAAGTGTCAACAGTTATTTATCTGTTCCTTTTAAATCTTAATGAGTTGGCCTATCGTTTTTTTTCTCTCTCTCTCAGATAATTAAATTGAGATGTCTTAACTAATTTATGACTTTTTTTGAAAAAANATATAGAAGGAGGGTCACTGATAACATTGAAGCCAACTTTGGTTGTGTACCTTATCTGCGTTCTAAAAATTCATTTTTGTAATTTGTGACGTCATAACTCTAAAAGTATTTGCCTTCGGTTATTCAATTTAATTTTTTTTTTATTTAAATTTAAAAATACTCTATGACATATCAAAATATATAAAATAAAAATCAAGTTGGTAACAAGGCTTGTGTACTTAATAAAGCTGTAAATTCTAAAAGTTCAAAGAAACTGCAGTTAAAATAAACTAACAGTTAAACGTGTAAATTGCATTTTTCTGATTTTTTTTTTAATTAAAAAAAAAAAATCTCATCAGGGTAAGCCAAATTTATGTGTAAGTAAAAATAATTTTAAAAAATCACTGTCACTATGTTTGTATTAATGATTATGAGTATTTTGTGTAATCTATACATTTATTTGACTGGCGTAATTATATGTCGCTGATTATTCAATTTTTTTTTTACTATAAATTATTTATTAATGTTTTGCTTACTTATTAATAATAATGATATTGATAATGATTTTGTTTCATATGCGTTATACAATATATTAAAATACGGTGTGTTTTATTTCAACCATTCCCTAATTCACCTTAAGAAACTGCATGAACACGCCAGGGCCCAGGAAAAAAGATGAAAAATAAATTATTCGTCTTTTTTTTCCTCCCTCAGTGCAGCTTGGTTCTAATAAAGGAAAAGCGGTAAGTGCATTTTTCCCTGATACCATTAAATTGGCAGGGAAAACCAATTTTTTTTCTTATGTGCAGTGCAACCTCAATAACTGAAAGCTTGATACCTCAAAATGCTCAGTATGTTGAAGCGATTTACGGTTCCTTTGCAAATTTGAGATGGCTAATAATTTGACTTAGCTAGTTATAAAAATTATGATACCTAGCATTTCTNTTATTCTTGATAAATTTTATTTGAATGATCGTTGAATTAATTTTAAATTATAAGTGTCAACAGTTATTTATCTGTTCCTTTTAAATCTTAATGAGTTGGCCTATCGTTTTTTTTCTCTCTCTCTCAGATAATTAAATTGAGATGTCTTAACTAATTTATGACTTTTTTTGAAAAAAGAAAAATAAAAAAAAAAATTAATAAAAGCCTACGATGAGATAAACTAGGAGGGCAGTCATTTGGTTAGTTTTTATACCTGAAGAGATAACCCAAATGGTTGTACAGTAAGGTGCTCAAAAAAAAAAAAAAAAAAAAAAAAAAAAAAAAAAAAATTATATGGTTTTATAATCTGAACATTTTCCAGTATAAAAATGCTCATTTGTTTTTGTTCAGAAAAAAAATATTTTGATGTGTCAGATAAACATCTACATAAATGATTATGCACTTAATGTTTTATATTTGAATGATTACTTAAAATAAAATATATATGTTGAAAAATATATTTAAAAAAAAGTTTGAAAAAGTGTTATAAAACCTAATTCTAGTCACAGATGTGTATTAATTTTTTGTCTCTTTTAAAGGCGTAACTGCCTGATATCTTGTTGTATCTTCTTTGTGTTTTAATATTAGCTATAGATATTGTTAGTTATATTTTATCTAGTAGTTTTAATCGTATTTTTGATGTGTACTTTTAGAACTAGAAAATCGGTGTTTTTTAAAAAATAATTAATGTATTGTTTAGTATTAAGAAGGAAATTTTTTTATTTTATTTTATTACTACTATCGACATTAAATTTTAATTATTTTTACAATGTACATTCCTGTTTTTCAATTTTTGACATTCATAATTTTTAATACGTGTGTGAGTGTTTGATCGGTAACATTAAGATTATCGGAATTATTCGAACGTATGTTATTTATTAAATAATATAAAACTTTATGAGTATTGTTTTCTTGTATGTTTTTATTTATGAAAGAATTTACTATATAAGTTAATGTGTATTTTATGCCTGAAGTTTTATTGTATCGGATATATTAATTCTCTTCATTTTTTTTGTACGATACTCTAAGGGAGTGTATTAATGGTCTCTACATTTGTCTCTTTGTTTATGGATATATTTTTATAAGTAATTTCATTGCCCTTTCTATACTGAGAGGTAGAAGAGAATATCGTTTGCTTAGTGGATATTAATACAAATCCACTGAACTTCCTCTAAGACTGTTCTAACACTGTGACATCATCACCATTGATATTTCTGCAAGACATTCAGGAGCATGCTTTTGCATATTGAGAACTGAGAAACGGACATCCCTGGGACACGGATTGAAACTCTGTGCGCAATGAATTTTAGAGTGAGAACTCTTGGATTGTTAGAGGTTTCACAAAAATGTTATGATGAATTCTATGTCGATTTCAATTGTTTTTAGAAATTTATTAGCCGGCAGGCTTCTAAAGAGTTGTGCAGTACTGTCGATTAATTTTAAAATGACTCAAAATATTTGTAATTTATCAGTGTTAATAAGCTTAAGTATAATATAACCGTACTTATGTTAAAAGGTGTCATATTATCTCAAATGTACACAATCGTCCACATCTCAATCGATATGGAACATCTACTTTATCGTCTGGTTCATTAGAGGATGTTAGCTGCGTGTGTAGGGCCTGATGGAAGAGACTGCAGTTGCAATTTTACAGTTGTTTGCAATAAGGTGTGAAAGGGGGGAGAATTTACAGCTACACACTCACAACAGAGCTGAGACCTGACTCAACATGCCAACTCAGGATGGGTAGCTCCGAGACGAGAGAACATGTATGTGACTTATACACTCTTGTTCTAGGGTGTATACAGAGAACATTAAAATACTTACTATTAGCAACTTCCGTTACAGTGCTTAGCATTAGAAGGTCTATGGAGTAAATAAAAGTTCAAGTAGAAAAAAATGTCATTTCACCCATTTTTTTTTTATTAATGGATATAAAATTTAATATTTAAACGCTAGTATTTTTTTCAATAAAAATACACTCTGACTTTTACTCCTTATTTTATCTACGTAATTTAGGTTTATCCATGAGATTTCCTCTTGGGCGTTCTTATTTTAAAGTAAAAACATTTATTCGGTTCGTATATTTTGTAAAAGCGAGTCCTTTTTTCCCGTGCGATAAAACGGATAGGCATAAAAACGTGGAGTGTTGCTAGCACTTTTATTTTTNGAAATGTATAATATAATATTATATTTAATATCAATTTTATACATTTTTCTGGTACTATAGATATTAGTACAGTTCAAGCGATGCTTTAAGCATCCTAAGGTAGTATTTAATGATTTGGAAATACATCTTCTTGAGACATTAGTTGGCAGGGACCCTGCTTCCATCTAGATTAAACTTACTAGTTTAATTGTGATCTTTGGCTATTAGCCAAAACTATTTTGTCCTTGGTCCATCCATGTCCAGACTTTAATCTAGGTCTTGGGAGTTACGGTCAAAGTAAGACCTTAGTAGGAACAGATGCAATATATAGCTGAATAGTTTGCATGATTCTCAAGAGGGGGAGGGGGTTATAATATACTTGTGTGTATTATATGCCAGGCTGATTTGGTCCTGGTAGAAGAACCAGCTCAAATTTTTCAGCACAACTAGAATTTTTGACCCCATAACAGTGGGGTCTAAAGGTAAGCCAGATTAATAATAAAATCCTGTCATCTTCCGACCGGTATTCTTACCGGACACGGTGAATTAAATCAACATCTACACCTGCTTGGTCTAGCTGAAAGCCCAGTGTGCAGGATGCGTAAGGAAGAGGATAACACCCCTTTTTACCTTATTAGCAGCTATCCTGCATTAACTCGCCTGAGGTAGGATATAGGCTTAAGCTATTTCTGCTTACTGAAGAATTAAGGTTAACACTAAGGAAGGTACTCACTTTCTGTGGGTCTGTTAGCTGGCTTAGTGGGGAGAGTACTCGGAAGGTTTACTATACCGGGGTTTGCACCTTAGAATGTGGTCTTACCGCCTCAGGCTTTTTTTTCAAAGTCCCTTGAAAAAAGCTGGAATTTAATGCTCAATAGAAAGGTACTTTAGCACAGACCCACAAATTTGCTCTGTTCTCAGGAAATGGTAAAACAACTAGAGTGAAAAAATAGGCCTTAGAGTAGACTGGTTGAGTGATGATACATAGGATACAACTCAGTGGTGGAGTGGCCAAATGGTCCGGGTACCGTCCTCAAGCCAAGGATGACCGATGGCAACAGTTCGTACCTTGTTAACTCTTGAACGCTGATTTAAAAGTTCTGTGCCAGTGCTTGATTTTGCCATCCGGTTTATAAGTCAATAACCTTGTGAAGGATAAATTTTTTTGTCCTTTATGGATAGCCCTTATAGGACACTTGCTCACTAATGAATGGCCAATGACAGACTGGCACGTATTGCAGACATACAAAAAAATGAGCATGCACACTAAGCCTCCCTACTACTGTACACTAAGCCCCTTCCCCATAGCTTCGTTTGTTTCGCCAATAAAAATTAAGGTCAGGTACTTTTTGATCAGACCGCGTAAATCCAAAACTAATAAAGATAGTAAGGTGCAGTTTACAATAGTCAAAAGTGCATTAATTCCCTTAAAAAATGTTCAAGTTAGAATATAGGATTTTAAAACATAGTGGGGTACAGAAGAATTTAGGCTAGTGATATTCTGAAAATTTTAGTCTGACAGCGCGTCTCTTAATACTGCTTTAGAAAATTGCAAAGCTCACTAAAATTGGCGTATTTTATAAGCCAGCCTAGAAATCTTTTGTTGTTTGGCATTTACAGACCAAAATGTTTTCAAAGTCCGTTCCTCATATAGTAAATTCTTTGTGGAGCAAGACATGATTTTGAATGTTAATGCTAAATATTATTAATGAATATGGAACTAGGGTTTTCTCAGACATAGCTAACTGTCCAGGAGGTCCTTATCTCCTCCTTGATTTAACGAATAGACAAACAATAACACATCTTCTAAACTGTCTCATTTCTGAACTGACAGTTAGGGGCCTGGGTAGCCGGTAGTAGGAAAAATGCTTTTGGCTTTCAATCAGTCAAGTTAAGCAGTATCGGGCATGGTCAATAGGTGGATAGGTGTCCACACCTGACCCACAGCTCTGAGTTCTATTATTAAGCCCCGATTAATGTTCAGTTCACCCAGCATTGTTTAAACCAATGGGTAGTTCCTCAAAAGAGTAGCGCCACAAGGTTTTAGGCCTAGAAACCATAATCGACTCTCAGAGTCGATTGGATTTAAAATCGTCTCTGTTGGATATAAAATCGAGATGTGAGACATGGTTAAACCAAACACTTTATACCAATGTAAAAAGTTTGGTTCCTAACCTGAGTTTTTTCAATGGGCCCACCTAAGTGGTAGACTGAGTCTTTGATCCAAACCCAACTTCCATGTTTTTAACGGCTCAAGCCATGTGAGTCCTTTTTTCCCGTGCGATAAAACGGATAGGCATAAAAACGTGGAGTGTTGCTAGCACTTTTATTTTTATATTTTATTTGGACCAATTTTTGTTGTAAAATTTACAATTATAATGTAATTATTTTTAAACTAACTATTATAATAATGTCTTGTTTTCGTGTGTCTGTAGGACTAGATGTTACAGTGTGTATTAGAATATTTTTTATAATCATTAGATTTTTTGCTATATTCATGATTCCTTTTTATGAAATGTTAAACGTAAATTTGATTCTTCCATTATAATATTTTTAATTCTCTAATAAGATTCAAGATATTATCCTATAATGGTGGTTTTATTTATTTATTTATTTTTTTTTCTACGTTAGTGAAGAAAATTTGGTCTTGAAGTTATCACACAACAGGTATGATATTTACAAATTAAAAAATGCAGTAAATGCCAAATTGCTGTTCATAGTTACGAGTGTAACAAATCACGTGTTGTGTAATTAATAAATTCCAAATAAATCGTAATAAAAGAACTGAAAGAAGTAATGTACAGTCATTTAACTTTTAACAGACGTTAATTTACATGAATTAATTTTTGTATTTAAAAAAATTAATTTATTTTTAAAAGTAAAATTGTTATTACTGTGTGTCTTAATATTTAAGAATTGTTAACTGTAGTTATAGATTATTGTCAGCGACATATCCTAATAATGTTAATGACCGTTTTTTGTATTTAAATGTTTTTTTAAAAATTAGAAACTGTTTTCCGGTAGTGTTAAAAATTGTTTACTATTTGAATAATACTGAATAATATTGTGAGAATATTTACATAACTGTGGTAAATGTTAAATTATTGACTTGTTACATAAAATGATTAGTTTTTCAAAAAAAAAAGAAGGAAATGTTAAGAAGTTATTTTGTGAACTAGGTTCTGCTGCTTCTTTGATTTTTATCTAATAATTAACTGTTTTATGCCTTAAACTATTAAGTGATAAACTTTTTTTCTTTATTTATCTTCATAAAAAAATAAGTTATGAATATTTTTGCAATGTTTACAGTCAACGAAGAATGTATACATATTTGTATGTATGTGTTATATATATATATATATATATATATATATATATAATATATATACT
>KZ651050.1:779975-791127 GCA_001010745.2 Gerris buenoi | reverse complement strand
GGGGGGGGGGGGGGGGGGGAGTAAGTGAAATATGGCATAATTAATTTTTTTTAAAAAGTAAGCCTCCCATAATATGTGTCACCGAAATCACCAAAAGGTTCAAATGATGATGAAATGAAAAGTGGGCGTCATTTCTAAAATCAATTTAATTATTTATCTGTATACCTAAAATACATAAAGGGTTTTACACACTGTCGACATAAACTCAAAGATTTTCATTGAATACCAAAAACACCAATAAAACAAACTTCAAATAATTATGTAATTGAACTAGTTATAAATAATATCGAAAAAGAATAGAAGAAGGGCAAAATCAAAATATTTGTTTACATACACATAAGAATACGTGGAATTAATATGTATCAAATCCATAAATTACATTAAGTTGATAATAAATGATTTTAAGTTAAATTTATTGGCATTTGATGCATGAATGGTCAATCAAGAAAATAAATAAATAAAAATTACATTTTTTTTTTAATCATAATATATTATGCCCAACCCAATTAATGCATACCCATCTGTTCATGTACTATGCTACTTTAAGTTTAAATAATAAAAATCAGCTAATAAAAGCTGTAATAGCTATTTACATACCTAGAGCAGTAAGGGCGTTATTACAGGCCGAGGGCGAAGTTTGAAAGCACGAGTGCTTTCGATATCGCTTCTGCTCGTGGTGCGTACACTATTTTATCGCCCACCACATGTAAACTAATTTCAAAACACTATTTTCCGTAATCTTCAAAAAAAATAAATGCATATTAAGGTTAAATCATTACCAAAACAAACGGGGGAAGAGAACCCCTCAGGGGGTGCCCTCGCCCTACTCCAACCTCAAACCATAGATACAAATCACATCTCATGACACGGATCGAACCCACAGACAGCGTGGGGGAAGAGAACCCCTCAGGGGGTGTCCCTCGCCCTGCTCCGTCTGCGATTCATAGATGCAATTCAGAGTATCATGGCCCGGGTTCGAACCCACAACCTCGAGTTGCCTCGACTCAGTGATAGCTGCGTGGTGTCTTTAGCACCTCGGCCACCCTGGCTCCAATTGTATTTATGTAAGATTTGTCAAGCAAACAAAATTATTATTTGATACACTACATCTAGTGACTGCAATACAAGAAATGGGGGNAAAAAAAATGTTTGGATCCTCTGTGGATACAAACGTGAGCGGGCCTGACGGAGCCTTGCAAGATGGTTCTATTCGAGGCATGGAGAAAAGAGCTACTGAGGGCTGAAAGGGAGGGCTTGGATCCACTGTGGATTCATCTGTCACCAGCCTTAGCCCGACATGAATCCACAGTGGATTCATCCGCACTGAAAGGGTTAAGGCTTTACTTAAGGCTATATTTCACTAACACCTAGGCACCTTAAGGCCTCAAATAACATAAACAATATGCTATTATATCTTAAAATATTTTTTCTTTTAATATAATTACTGTCAACAAAAATAAAATTGAACAATCTTAATTTTAAATAAAATAATTACATTTAAAAACAAGAACATAACACATTAAATAAAATGGTTTTTATCTTGAATTCAATTATCCATAATGAACAACTAAAACGTAAGGGGGAAAAAAGAAGATATTATGGAAAAATAATTAGACAATTATGGACGTCAATATTTACATACTCTGAAATTTGAACCCTACATTAACCTCCATTCATTAATTAATATTAATCAGTAGCTTTAGAAACCAAACAAATTGATTTATTTGAAAAGTTTATGCGTTAATTGCGTTGGGCAGTGTACTTTCTCACACGTTTCACTCACTAAGACAACCTTGAATGATACAGAAATTTTTATTTTGATCTTTTTAAACATTTTTCTTTTTTTAAATCTAATATCCATTTTTTAAATCTATTAGAACAACAGTAAAATATAGATTTTAACTAATACTAACATGTAATTAAAACAATAAATGACAAATATAAAAACCACATCTTAAAAAATAAACTTAAAATAAAATAGCTACAATTTAATGACTTATCACCCCATTTTAAACAATCTTTACAAAGGGGGGAGATTACATTCATAAATATATATTTTTATTGTTCCCGGTATCAATTTAAAATAAAATAAAAATAAATACACGAGATTAAACAGTCAAAAATAATTTTACATGTAAGATTAATATTATTGAACTTAACATTATTGATAACATTGTAATTTTAATCATTTTTAAACTATAAAATTTTAACTTGTAGACTTTTTTTTTTAATATTAAGCGTTGAATACAAAGTAATTTACATTTTTTTTTTTTTTTTTTATCACAAAAATAATAGGGGTGGACAAAAAAAAATAGTTTTAAAAAGAAAATTTCAAGTTAATTTCAAACAAGGATTAAAGACTCCGGGAAAATTAATTTAAATGTTTCTTTTAACAACTAAGTCCTGATTACCCCGTAACAATGCATCAGTTTTAAGAGATGTTGCAGTTATTGTTGGTTCTGGTATTCCTCGGACTCTCGTTGATTTTGGGAATATTACCAGCTCTGGTCCTGGCTTCCAAAGCTGTTATTGCAAGTGCGTAATTCAGAGCTTCTTTTTCAGTCTGAAACAACCAAACATCTATTAAATATATTATTCAGATAAAACTAGTAACAATTTTAGAGAAGAGCAAGTGTAATACAGGGTGACGCTACGAGGATGACGCTACGAGGGTGACGCTACGAGGATGACCACATTTTTAATTTTTACCATGTGCTTAATACTAGAGCCAGGAGGTTGAAATAGAGCAAATTTTCAAGCAAAAATGTGGAAGTTTACTACAGTCTGTTCCATACGAGAGTTAGTGCGGGAAGCCAATGAGAGCTCAAGATTTGCCCTCTGGATAACCATATAAGAAGATGAATGTAGTGGCTTTATTTTTTCCCTCAGAAGTTGGCCAATCTGTGTGTCACTCGATTTCCCACTCTGTCAACACACTAACTCTCGTTTGGCACAGACTGTAGACTAAAGTCAAATTTTTAAGTGTGGAAGATAATATCTAATAAATGACGTCCTTGTCGATTTCCACATTCACATTATTCACACGACTGAGAAAAATTCGAAGCACGTGTTTTATGAACACTTGTGTGTGCAGTGGCTCCATCTTGTAGGAACCGTATGTGGACAGTATCAATTTCGTTATTCTTTGAAAAAGGGGATGAAAAATCGGATTCCCTGAAGAGATGTCAGAGAATGTGATGCGCAACTTCGCTGAGCGCCTCTAACAATGTGTAAATCGACAAGGCGTCATTTTTCAGGTATTATCTTCACCACTTAAAAACTCGACTTATGTCAAGTAAACTTTCACATTTTTGCTTGAAGATTTGTGTTATATCGATCCCCCACCTCTAGTATTAAGCACATGGTGACCATTTAAAATGTGGTCGTCCTCACAGCGCCACCCTGTACATAAAGGATGTGTAGCTTGCATTAAGGCTTTAAAATGATCAGATTCTCACAACATATTTAATTCAGGATTGGAACATTGGTGTTGATGAATAAATGTTTTACATTGATGTTGAACGTTGAGCTTCGACAGCATAGCTTCAGTTGCTCCCCACACCTCCCCCTACTGTTTTTATTTACCCGTGACAACTATTAAATTATTATTGTTTTACATAACTTCCGATTTAATAGTTTTCACTGATTCTATCTTAAACATTGATGTCTCTTTAAGGTGTCTTAATCGAAATCGGTGTTGCTACTGATGTCCTAACCCTAAATTAAATATAATTCTAATTCACCAAAGTGTGTAATATTAAAATTAGAATTTGCAAACCAGTCACCCGATTTTAAGCTTAGGTAAAAAATATTAAGGAGTTCAACCCATCAGATTAGTCCCTTTTTGTCACAATATTAAAAACAATAGTGCTTTAAAGGAGGATTTCACCAACTAGCTTTTTATCAGATTAGTCCATTTTTCTCACAATATTAAAAACAATAGTGCTTTAAAGGATTTCACCAACTACCTTTTTATCAGATTAGTCCATTTTTGTCACACTATTAAAAACAATAGTGCTTTAAAGGAGGATTTCACCAACTAGCTTTTTATCAGATTTGTCCCTTTTTCTCACAATAGTGCTTTGGAAGATTTCACCAACTAGCTAAGAAAATAAGTTTTTTTTTTTAATTTTCACCATAAAAGATTTAAAGAGAAGGGGAAAATGAAATACATAATAAATATTTACAAATAAGGTTAAAATTAAAGTAATAACAGGTCCTGGTCCCAATTACCTCTTTCCGGATTTCCGGGTTCCACTGTACTCAACTATTTGTAAGTACTCTTAGACTACTATTATACTTTTACGAGGTCACTCAAATCATAATTCCGGAGTACTTCAACTGACGAATATATGAAGTAAATAATAATATTAAAATTAGCTCACTGTATATCCTTGGATTTGGGTGTAGTCCACACCTGGTGCACTATCCTCGTTCATCGACTTTTTATTTCTGAAAACAAAATTATTTCAAAATAAATTACTCTCTTGAATATTATTAAAATAGAAGGAAAGACAGAGGGCTAAAAATTAAACACGCCTTTGGAAATAGAATTAAAGATTACTGCGTTTCTCTGCGATGAGTATAGACATAAACACTATCAACGGTTAAATTAATCGATAAATATTAATATTCCTAGCTCTAATTTTGAAGACGATATTGTGGCACTATTTTTTGATAACATAACTATCTAAACCTCTCAGTGCTCGGAACTAATAAGAGTTTCGATGGTCTAGGTAATCTTCGACTATAGTTTTAGCTTTGTAACAGTACCAGTGATTCACTTTAGCTGTTAATTTGGTATTACAAGTTAATTATGTTTAATATTATAAGTTAATACTGTTGAATGTACACTAAGGATCGTTATACGTTCTCAGATAATGATACTCAATAATTTATCAAGTTTTAATTTTCCTCTCTCTTATATTACTAAACTCAGACTTCAACTGCACTTGTGATTGCAATCATAAAACAACGTAATCCCACATCAACTTCTGATTCTCACACGGATAACAGACCAGAGGGTCGATTCTGAATTTGAACTCTAGGGTCGATTCTGAATTTGAACTCTAGGGTCGATTCTGAATTTGAACTTGATGGTCAATTCTGATTGAAATTTCCATTTCACACGATTATACTTCAAAATTTGCTATGAAGATGAACACCAAGCCTGTCAACGTGAATTGATAGCTTCGCTTAAAATTGTTCTTCACGTATCAGTCAGGTAATGTGTTTGTATCGAAAATCAAAGTCGAGATAAATGTTATATAACATACATGTTAAAAGTATTTTAAATTCTAAATGAAAGTTGAAAGGAGATTAGCTCTGTTATCATATCACTTAAGGAAATATTGGCGAAGTTCAGCCATAAACAGCACAGGGATCACTTTACACATTTACAATGCTTTTATATGTCAACAATTTGATCGATACCCAAGTTTGATACCCGACAAATATTGTATATGCTAAAATTTTTTTTTACAAAGTTAGCCCCCAGATCTAAAATATAAGGTGATTTAAGTCCAATGGAAATAAGCCTTGAATAGTAAAACTGAAGTAACAGCATTAATAATATCTGAATTATTTATTTATTTATTTTTTTTTTTATAAAACTGAGTTAACACATTTAACTTTACATTTAAGTATAGTTATGCACCAAATACAACATAGGGCAAAAAAAAAGTAAATTAAGAGGTATATTGTGGCCTAAGGTCCAGTTAGTCATATCCTAAATGATAATTTATCACACGTAAGATTATTAGAAATAATATTCATGGCAATTAGGAACTGTCGCTTAAAATATCAAATAAAAACACGAATGAAACGAAAACCTAAGAAAAAAAGTCAAATACTTACACTCTGCCCAACATATCGTCGCATTTATGATCAAAACGATGTCGATGGTATACACAGTAATTTAGACGGCATGTATCACATGTAATACGGACCACTTCTTTATTCTTGCAACCTTTGGCTGAGCACTTGGTAGTAAGCTAAAACAAAGACATACCGTATTAGAAATAGACTAATAATGCATAAATAAAAACACATAAATATAAGGTTAAAGTAGTTCTATCGTAGATGTTAAATTAGTAAAACTAGTGGCTTATGACACATTTTACTGTAGGATACTCTGTGAGTATAAATATGATTAACTAAAACATGGTCCGTTGCCAAAATTGTTATTAAACAATTATTGATTTTCTTGCTATTAAACTCTCTGGTCATAATTATAAAACAATTATGTTTCCGGACTATCTAATGCAGTACATTCCACAACAAATGTTGGTCCTAAAAAGGTCCAAGACACAGAAAACCTACATTTATTTAATTAAAAATGGTTTCCGTCATGACAGCGACTATCAACTAACATACTATCTCATCTGACAAGACAGTTAAGGATTCAAGAAGTGATCAGAGCACTGTTGCGGCAGTCACAAGAACTATCCAGCCTAGTATAGTAGTAGTAGTCTAGTACTTCCTACTAGAACGGGTAGGACAAACCACTTGTTCGAACCTTGCAATTAGGCCATCTTTTAGGCCCTTTTTACGGCCTGTGGTAGAGAGTTCCAGCTACTTCACACATCATACATTTGTTTATTGTATCCCCGAAGCGAGTATGATGTGATCAATAGTGAGCCTCTATAAGTTAATTTCAACTTATAATGAAGTACAAGGTCTTCCGATGGTGACCGCGTCTCGAAGGGTATACATCCCAACGTTTCGCTCCTACTGCTAGAAGCATCTTCAGGGGTGTTTATGGAGTCCTTAGTTGAAGACATGTGTGAACATTAGACTAATGACACCATGAACACCCCTGAAAATGCTTCTACCAATAGGAGCGAAACGTCGGAAAAATCCGGTCACAGGAAGACCTAGAACTTCATTATAATTGTAACCACGGAAGCCTACGAATATTTTACCATTTTAACTTATGTGAAACCGTTTACAATTTATTTATTATTTTAACCAGGTAACAAACCTTTCGGCTGCTTCTAGCAGGATCTGACTGGCAATCTCTTTCAATGTGGGCATTTACAGCGATGTCTGGAGCTACCGAACGATTTGAAGGAACAGGTTCGTTACAAAGTGGGCAAACAGGTACTTGGTAATTAATTATTTTTGGTGTAGGGCAGTTGTGAGTAGAGTACGTCATGTGACTTGAACTGAAATAAAACATAAAAAAGTTTTACAAATAAATATATGTATATGTTTTATAAAAATTAAATTTTAATCTAGGAGACAACTTTAAAAAAAACTTAGTATACTATACTCTTTACACAATTAGTCTTAACTTTTGACTGAAGCCAATGCATGCACTGCATTTTGAATTCGAGAAGGTCAGGCCAACTAGGCAAATAAAAATCTCACTAGCCCCTCACCTCCCACAGGTCTGTAGGCTTTATTTTTTCTTCATTTAAGTTGGCCAATCTGAGTGTCAAAAGTTAAAAATAATTGTAAAAAGAGTATAAAACATTGACAGAAGAATTTCAATCTTAGCAGAAGATCTACAAAAAAATTATAAACATTGCAACTGAGATGGAGATTTTTGAGATTGAAGTCTGACAGCAGGATAAGGCAAAATTTATGCTGTTTTTTTTTTGTATATGTTATTATTTATTATACAGCAATTTAATGATCCAAGGGTAGGTATGCATGTAAATAGGATATAGTGGCAAAGTTTCTCAGTTAACCCATTCAATGCGGGTGGATCCATGCCGTGCTAACGCACCTGGCAGGTGAATCCACAGTGGATCCAAGCCCTTCCTTTCAGCCCTCAGTAGCTCTATTCTCTGTGCCTCGTGCAGAACTATCTTGCAAGGCTCCGTCAGGCCCGCTCACGTTTGTATCCACAGTGGATCCAATTTTTTTTTCTTTTTTATTATTTATTTTTAAATTAACTTTTAAAATTGTTTAGATATATACAGTCACTAAGGTGGTTCATGACTTGGATTACGCATTGAATGGGTTAACTATTGAACTATTGCTTATTTTCAAAATCGATTCGCACCACCATCACTATGTATAATAAAATTAAACATTAAGGTTAAAATAAGTAAATAATAATCACCAGAATAGCTTCTGACAGCCGTCACACTTCACGGGCAAAAAATCTGAAAAAATAAACAAACACAAAAATTACACGATAAAAATAAATGATAAAATTACAAAAAATATTTTACACTTTATTTTTTTTAAATTAAACTGATAAACGGGCTAAACATCGTCGTTAATAGTTATTTAATAAGTCGTTTATATGCTAAAGAATAAGGGGAGTAACAATCTAAAAAATTATTACAGAGTTTTTGAGAACTCGTGAAGGGATCCTGGGGATTTATCTGCTCTTAAAGATGAGGGCGGATATAGACATAATGAAAGGGAGGCTAGTTGTCAAACCCGGAGATAAAGGAAGAAGAAAGGTAAAACAAAATTGGGAAGGGTACGGAAAAAGGTGGGGAACAATTGTAGCTACATGGTGGTGTTGCTGGAAGGGGGAAATAAGTTATAAGACTAGGTGTAGATGGCAATGACCCACAACGGTGGGCAAGGGTACACAAAGGATACTAGTAGAGATAAGGCAGGGAAGGCCAAAAATAGTACTGCAGCAGAGAGCAGATCACAAGAAATTATGGCTATAATCCAAGATTTACCAATTTTTTTTTTATTCTTTATCATATTTTACCATGAAGATTAAGATTAAGATTAAGATTAAGATTAACATTTCGTGTGTTGGCTAGAACTAGTTATTACCAACAAAAGAAAAAAGTCATACCTTTGTTTAAATTAATGAAATCACAATTAAGATGAATTACATTTTGAATTTTAGGAATTCTTTTATACTGTAGAACACATTTTCTGTTAATAACCCTTTAATTTCTTTTTTATATTTTTTTTCCGGTAGGTTCTTTGTTTCCTCTGGGAGCATGTTAAAAATTTTATTCCTTGTTAATGGTGGCCAACTTCTGATTTTTTCAGGTGGTGTTTCGGAATTATAATTTTGTTTTTGTTTCTAGTGTTATAATTATGTACATTTTGATGTTGTTCAAGACTATTTACATTAGATTTAACATAGAGAAGTGATTTATATATATACAAATTTACTACTGTCATTATTTTAAGTTCTTTGAATTTAAGCTTACATGAGTTCCGTTTCTCTGATTTAGTTATTAATCGTAACACCACTTTTTGTTGTAACAGTATTTTATATACATTTGTGTGGCCCCACAGTAGTATACCATATGATATTTTACTTTCGATCAGTGCTCTATACACAATAACCAATGTTTCTAAAGGTAAGTATTTACCAATTTTCCTAAATACATATATAACTTTTGCTATTTTATTACATATGTAGTCTATATTATCACACCATGACATTTTGGCATCTATTTTTATGCCTAGGAATAATAGACTTTCCTGTTTTTCCAATTTTTTCAAGGTCATAATTAGCTCCTGTGTTTTCTCTGAGTTCATTATTAAATTATTTGCTTCCATCCAGTACCGGATCCTGTCCAAACATTTTGCTGCTGCTCTCTCAACTTGTTGGAGGCTGTCATGTGTATGTATCAAGTTTTTGTCATCTGCGTATGCTATCAGTAACTCGTCTACTTCTTGTTTGTCTTTTTCTTTGTTTCAGGTGTGCTTCTAGATCATTTACTGCTATCAGGTAGAGGATAGGACCTAGATTGGACCCTTGTATAAGCCCTCCTTCGACTGCTTCAAAACCAGACTGTACTCCCCCGTATTCAACATACTGATATCTACCAGTCAGGTAACTTTTAATATTTGTAATGCATTTCCTTTAATGTTTAACATTTTACATTTTGGTATGAGTATGCTTGGTAGGACTTTATCGAAGGCTTTTGATAGGTCTATACATGATAGCTACATGAAGAGAGGTATCAACGTCACCTAATGCTAAACGTATGTCAATTTGACCTACAATCTTTCAAGTTTTTAGCTTAATAGTCTTATGAGTGTATTACATCAGTTGAGAGGTCAGATTGACATGATAAGACTTTCAAGATTAGCGAGAGTGAAGGCTTGACAAGAAAAACTTTCGATTATACAGTAGAGTCTCGCTAATCCGGGTTTGACAGGACCGGACCCAGTCCTGATTTCTGAAAGTCCGGATTAAACAGAATCAGTTTTAAAATGTCTATAAAACGAGTTTTAGTTGAGAAAAACTATTAAAATCGATGTTTTTATCGTCCACTATATTAGGACTGTTCTGTCACCACTCCGAATATCTAATAAATTAAAATAAAATTGCTATCTACTAAGCAGGTGAAGGTATAGAAAGGACTTCCAGGGAAACAAGCTGTGTTCGGATATGAAATTCGAGCAACGGAAATTTCACAGAACTGCGTTGAGCCGCCGCTATACATGTTTCTTAAAACCCTCTCCCTATCTCAGTCGTATATTATTGTATTTCTGGCACTTTTATAGAAAAAGGCCCCCCTTTTCTTTTAATCTAATACACTTTCTTACAACTTAATACACACTTTTTCAATATAAATGTGTGATATTCCTTTGTCCCTAAGCATATTGGACTGAATATCCCTTTGTCTTAATAGCTACTTAAACTGAGGGATATAAACTCTTTTGTATAAAAAACAAAAAGGGGGGCCCTTTTCTATAAAAGTACCGTATTTCTTAGGATACAATACCTTTATATCTTCCGCCCTACATTTCTATGGAACCGAAAAAGATTTATTTGTTGATGTCCTTACTTATTCATAATTATTCTAAATCTGTTTATTTTTAACAGAATGACCGGGTATTCCTCGTGCCCGAACGTTGGAATATACAGCTGTAAACTATTCTAGGAACAATTTTAAAAATTTTTATAGACAATAAAAGCAGAAACTCCGATAATCTTAACAATTCATAAATTAGCCCTGGTTCCAATTTGTACATAGTTTTTGGCCTGCCCGGATTATACGGATGTCCGGACTAGCGGGGTCCGGATAAGCGAGACTCTACTGTACATAGTTTTTGGCCTGTCCGCATTATACGGATGTCCGGACTAGCGGGGTCCGGATAAGCGAGACTCTACTGTACATAGTTTTTGGCCTGTCCGCATTATACGGATGTCCGGACTAGCGGGGTCCGGATAAGCGAGACTCTACTGTACATAGTTTTTGGCCTG
>KZ651050.1:746977-758291 GCA_001010745.2 Gerris buenoi | reverse complement strand
GGAAAATATCTAATTCGTAAAATTGCATCTCTGCTCTAGACTAGTTTATACAGCAACTAAGGATCCTAAGTATGCATCCATGTTGAAAATTTTGATGCTAAGATAATCTGTAGCAATGTTTATTAAACAACTAACGTGACATAATAAGGAGGTCAGGTCTCGATTTGAAGTACATATCTTGGGCCATGATCTTATGTGCACCCTACATTTTTGCTACTAAATCTATGAAAATCAGTTTAAAATATCCATAAAGCTAACTTAATTCAACTGATAATAAATACTCAAAATTGTAAATTAGTGTCCGACCACGATAATCTATGTTTATAACTGATTTACCTTTAAGTGGTGATAATCTGATGACTTATTGCAGCTTGTCGAAAAGTTTTTACATGTGGAGTGAATATATATATTTTTTTAATTTTTTATAACGTGGGAGTGATATAAAATGAAAGTTCCTTTATTTACTTAAATGGCAAAACCCCAAGGGGTATATAGGAGTTCCTGCAATTTATACAGTCATTTCAGCTAAATATGTTTAGATAATTATGGCAAATTAATTTTACGTCTTATGTATAGACTGCTACAGTCGTATAACAGTTAGAGGCGATTCTAATAGCACAGCGTGGTATGACATGATCGGAAAAAAGGAGAGATGCCTCTGAGAGCTCGAGATTTGGACGTCTAGAAGTTCGGGTCGACTAGGCAAACAAATATGTCATTAGCGGAGACGCGTGGTCTTCACTGAGGAAAAACCACCTAGTGGCTTTATTTTTCTGATCGTATAGGTTGCCCAACCTGAGCTGATAGAATTAACTCTCATTTTAATAGTACCGTAGAACAGTAATAACAATGTATTGTACACTATCGTCAGCTTTTATTTTTTACATAGTCAAAAATTGGGATCTGAGATCCGTTTAAAATACTATAATTTAAATATAACTCTGATTATATATATAATATGTGTTTTATAACAGGACTGTTACTAATAAAATACTAGTAAAAAAAGGAGAAAATCTAATTAAAAATCCTTTGGATAAAACAATAACTTGATCGACGTCTTCTTTGTTTTGACTTGAAGACGTTTCTTGGATCGAAGGAACGGTACTTTGTTTGGGCAAGATATCGGAAGGAACGGTGGTTCTCTCTGTTTGAGAGTAGGAGGACATCACGTCGAATAGGCAACGGTCCCTCTGTCTCCAAAACGTCCCGTCTGCGGAACTGCTGCCGAGTTTTGTTACTTGGGAACACTTCTCCACCGCATTTCTCCACACGTTTTGCTCCAGCCGAGCAGACTCTAGGTCAAGCATGTCACTATCGGTACATCCACTTCGACAAAGTTCAACTCCACCGGGATCGAAATTCAAAATGTCCGATGGCATACGACAAGAGAATCCGAAATAGGAGCCGGATTTCTTAACCACTATTGTAGTGTCGATGTACCTGAAAATTATAAATCCTATGTTAATTAATACAATTGTATAGTTTTACATGTCGAATTATAATTAAAACGAAGCTTTACAGGCGATATTTGCAGGAGAAGTTGGTTCTCCAATGAAAGAAGTTACAGCATCGGTGCGTGGTCACAACGGATGGGTGACCACATATTTCCGTTTAATTCTTGTACCGAGACACCCCACTCGGTGTTCACATATCATCGCTTTATAAATGGGTAGCTGCATGTAAAGTGGCGACAAACTGGTTACGTATATGCCAATTAATACAGCTGATGGAACTACCCACAAACCCCATATCATCCATTACATATACAGTTATATAAGCCCTTTGGCAGGCTTAGACCCTCCTGTGCCAAGGAGTTAATTAAAGTGGCAATTTACCAGCTCACTCGTAGGTTGAATTGTTATCATTACTTTTATACATTTTTTGCTTTTCGTACATCATATATCTTGAATAAAATTGTACTTCAATTAAGATACAATAATTTAGTTACCTTAAATAAATAAAAATATTCTCTGTCGGACCCTCCCATGAGGAGTTTATGAGAATGCTATTCTTTATACCCCCTGTTAGGGTCTGGTCGAGGAACAGTAGAGGTAGTTCTTGGTCAGCATATGCTACGTATTGCTTCTCAGAAGCGCACGGTGTACCACCGGACTTAATTGTAATATTTATCTGAAACAAATGGAATGGTCTTGCATTAAGTAAAAGAAGGTCTTTACAGTAGAAAAGTGCTATAATTAACTTTTTGAGATATCTAGATATGTATAACTTTTTTTTGTATGGTAATAGGACTAGCCAATGATTTGAATTCAGAAAACATTAATTACAACACAGTTCGTAGTTGTACAAAAAAATTAGTTAAAATTACATACATGTGTACATACATATTTAAATTAATTAAAATAACCAAAATTAAATAATGACCAACCTCAGACAATAGTGAATTTTGGGATTCGAGGTTTCCTCTGGTAACTACAACGCTAAAAAATTGGTTGTCTATGAGAGCTGTAGATTCTTGGAATTTGCAGTTGTGGTATAGTGCGGAGAAGGTGAGAAGATGTGGGCGTCCATAAAGTGTACAATAGGAATAGTTTTGCCTGCCAAGGTAAGAACAGTCTTGACGTTGAGGCTTCTGTCGAAATCTAGAGCAGTTGAACCTCTTAGTTAGAGTAGATATTATACTAAATGTACTGTGGTATTGCAGATCTCCACGGCAACTTCTTGAAGCGGCCCTTACGCATGAGCCGTAGGTCTTAAGGTGCTGGCAGTAAACTGCCGTCGATTCTGGACCTTTCAATCCACCTTGCTCTAACCCTGACGAATATTCGTTTAAACATGCTTCGAGTCTGCAGCTTTGAGAATTATCTATAATAAACACAATAAGATTATAGTTAAAAGAGGTGTGAAAAGTATGAAATCCATTGAGGGTCATCTTAAAATGATCCTTTGAAATTTAACCTTAGATTAGTCTGATCCTTTGAGCTATGGAATTTGACAATCCCCTTTAAAAATAAAGTAAAAATAAAAGTAAAGATGCAAAAATTGTATTATTAATTCCCCTTTTATCACCCAGTTTACTTCGAACTCACGTTATCGTTGTTGTTATTATCTCGTTCTCCACTTGTTGCAGGACAAAGGGATTAAATACTTTACGCATCTATTCAATGCAATAATTCGAGTGAATTTTTGTAGCCACATTTTATAAACATGTATGCACCACAGAGTTAGTTAGTAAACGCTTTGAATACGTCCTTTGGCAGACATAGGACCTAGGCCCCCCACGGGCTGCACCACGAAGTTAGTTAGTAAAATCTAAGCAATGTACTTAAAGAATTTATATTATTTTAATTTGTTAACGAGAAAATCATTACCAGGCATTAGAAATAGGACTGCGCAAATGACGAACCATACTGCATGTTTGCCAATACATGCACCTCCGTCATCTTCTCGGCTTACCATGCTACCTAGAGATAACAAACCATTAAATCATTACTCTACAAAATTCAAATTTACAAGGGTTTGCATGACTTATAGATATGTACGAATTCACTTATACTTATTTTATTTTTTTCTTAATTTTAGATTGAACTTATTATCTATGAAGAGTTTTAGATAATAATGCGAGCAGTAATTTCTTTTGTGCGCAGTTATTAGTGTTACGCGGCCCTAGAAGACCAATGTTATTGAAACGATAAGTATATATTTATTATCATTATTAATAAAAGTAATAACAGTGCCAGTATTAGGTTTGATTGGAGAACTGGTACAAAAACATCCTTAAACTGCTGTTTTTAATTTGTACGCTTGAAATTAGCAGGATAAAGATCAGATTAAGATGTTTGAACTTTTTGAAAATAGTGATACATTTTCGAATATTCGTTCTGCTTTGGCAAATCGCCTCTTGCCATTTACTCTTAAGACGTAAATACTAAAGGGTATTTGTATCTTGCCAGTGGCACGGAACAAGGGGAGGGGGGACCGATAAAGCAGGCCTTGTGATTGTCGCTTGAACATGACTGATCATCCAGACGATAAAAGCATGGTGCTTCACTGGCACATGTACACAGCTTCTGCAGCATGCCAGCATGCCATACTGCCATACTGGTGGTAAATACTTGCCACTAGCATGCTCTTTTACTATCATGGGTATTTCCATCTTTAGATCATCACAAACTTGAATCTTCCAGAAGATACTTCATAAAGAAAGATACTTGAAAGAGTATCATGCAAATTTCCGTTTTGATGCATGTTATATTGGATCTTTTTTCGTCTTGACAAACCTAGATCAGCCTAGAGATTATACTGTACGAATACCTTAAATGTTAAGAACTTTATTCTCACCTACTGCCGTATACAGAATTTAATATATTTTTTCAGTAACCGGAAACATTTACTAATTATGCTATTATATTTTGAACCTTATTGGAGGAGAGAATAAAATGAGGGAGGGATAAGGGATCTAATAAAATTATCCTAATGTTTCTTGATAGAAGTTTATAAACACATCAAATTAAAAATAACAGCTAGTGTTTAATAAGACATATTTGTAAGAAATCATTTCCCCTTTATCTGAAGTTTTCTTATAATTGGAAGACCTGATAAACCAGTTAGCATGTTTTTTTTTTAACTTAAACTATGAGGTACAATAACTACATTGTTTCCAATTGAATAAGCAGCTCGTAGTTATAGTTCTCAAATTATCGCACTAACAAGATAATATGACCTCTGTTTTTCCCAGACATTTGGAAATATAATCAGCACGTCTGTATGAATACTATCATGTTAAATTTCGTCAAGTAAGTCGTATTTCAGTAATACTAAAAAATTAAAAAAAAAAAAACTATTATCAGGCTAAACAATAATAAACGTTATATCTCGAGTGAAACGGATGAATGAATCAGTCTAAAACCTTAATCAGTTAATTTTCTTATAGGGGAGCAATCATACAAAATTATATCACATTTACATGAATATTTACTACCTATCCATGATGTTTAAATACGGATTGAATCCTGGTTTGGGATTTAACAAGTTGCTTCCATGGTCCACGAGTGCGTATTTAATTCGTATTCAATACGTTTGCAAAAATGTAACCTTCACTTTTATAACCAGGTTTGTTATGTTTGTTTTTAAAAACAAAACTAAAAATTACAGGGAAGTACTTATGTCCAAGTACTTATGTCCAAGTACTTTTTAGGTTTTTGTAGATTATTAAGATTATTAAGCATACCTGTTATGAAATTTTTTTTTTTCTTCGATCTCAAGGTTTCCGGGTTCGATCCCGGGGAGTCAATATGTTTTTTTTTATCAGTAATAACGATTAGATAAATTACATTTTTTCTAAAAAAATTTCATCGCTCCACCATGAGGTATAACCATGAATTATTTCGAAATTTTAAGACAAGCCATTATATAGTGTTGGGGAGGGGGTTTGGGGGTATATTTTGACTTATAAAACCAATAAAGAATGAAAATTTTAAGAAAGAAAATATATATTTGTATCCTATTTTTTGATTTGTTTACCCAATAAGGAATGCAAAATATAAAAAGCATATATATATATGCTATATATATATATATAGCAAAATAGCCCTTCCAGTAACATCAAAACTAAACGCTAAACATCAAAACGCTTTTTACTAGATTAAAGGACAAAACTTCAATTCCCTTGCAGTCTAATGTGGTCTATGCGATAAGCTGTCAAGACTGTGATAAGATTTATTATGGAGAGACGTCGAGGTTGGTAAAAGAACGGGTTTACCAACATGATTACAGTATTCGAACACAGAAGACTACTTCTACAGCTTTGGCCCTTCATGCTGTTAACCAAAATCATACATTTAATTTCAAGGAGGTCAAAGTGTTAGCTCAAGAGTCGGATGAGCAGAAGCGACGGACGTTAGAGATGTTGTATATTAAAAAGGACCCTTCTTCATTAAATTTTAGAAGTGATATTGACAATCTCCATAGTGTATATTCAGGTTTAATTGTGTAGTAGGTTTTTATGGTTGTGTATNAGGATTAGTAAGAGCAGGATTATTGGTCTGAACTTAAGGATTATTAAGCTTAGGGTTATTAAGGCCTGAACATTAGGATTAGTAAGAGCAGGATTATTGGTCTGAACTTAAGGATTATTAAGCTTAGGGTTATTAAGGCCTGAACATGAGGATTAGTAAGAGCAGGATTATTGGTCTGAACTTAAGGATTATTAAGCTTAGGGTTATTAAGGCCTGAACATTAGGATTAGTAAGCGAAACCCTAATAAATTTATAATTAAATTTCAATGCGGGTTGTTAGGGGTTAATTGGTCCACAATGAAACAAATGACCTAGACAAAACTAATATAGATAACTAATATAAATATAATATAGATAAAATGTTAAGAAAGTAGAAGTAAAATAATTGCTAATAGAAATTTTGGGTAGAGGAACGGTCTCAAGGTTATAGTGGTACAATAAAAAAAAGGATGAATGAAGCTGAAAGCTAAGCATTGTACAAGAATGCAGGTACGGGTATAGTCTGCATCTTTTTATTAGTGTACCCGCGTTTTATAATCCCAAAGTACTCTTAGTTTTCAATTGATGTAATTTTATTTACCGCAATTGGATAATTCTCTTATACCCGTTGTAAAATATCGATAATAGTTTTAATAAATATATACTGAAAGATGGCATACAAAGAAACTTTAATAAAGAAACTGATGTAAAATAAGGAAAGGACGATTATAGTTTTAATAAAGAGGCAAGTAGAGAAGTGGCGTAAAAGAAGAAAAGAACTACTATAGTTTTAATAAAGAAACAAGTAGAGTTGCGGCATAAAAGAAGATAAGCAGTGCAATAGTTTTAATAAAGAATTTGATGTAAAAGAAGGAAAGGAAGATGATAGTTTTAATAAAGAAACGAGTACAGATGTGGTGTAAAAGCAGAAAAGAACTACTATAGTTTTAATAAAGAAACAAGTAGAGTCGGTGCATAAAAGAAGATAAGAAGTGCAATAGTTTTAATAAAGAAAATGATGTAAAATACGGAAAGGACGTTAATAATTTTAATAAAGAAACAAGTAGAGATGTGGCGTAAAAGAAGAAAAGAATTGCTATAGTTCTAATGAAGAAACTAACGAAAGAAGGATATACATACATATTTACAAAACCTTAAGACGTTTAGTACATAGATGCTTGCGTAAACGATTTAAATTTGCATTATATTATGATATTCCCACTCAACATGAGATTAATGCAATCGCGACATACTGATGTCCAGAACTAAATATTGTCTTATTGGTGAAAATACACTAAAGCGTTTACTATCCGAACTTAAGTTGTTGTGGTTCGGATAATCAAAATTCACCAAAAAAAAAGGGAAAACATGTAAAATAAATCAATTAAGTTTGTAATGTAGTACATAATCAAAGACTATAATAGTACAGCTAACAACGTTCTTTTGAAGAATTAATTAAGCGGAGGCCTTCTGATTTTTTCCCCAAGAAGCCAGTATGAACAACGTTCAGATAACTGACGTTCGGATAATTGAACGTTCAGATTACTGACATTCGGATAATCGACGTATACAGTGCTCATTATGAGTTTTGATTTTTATAAACATACATAAAAATCATTCTTTATATTTATTTTACAAAATATTATTATATCCAGATAATGATTTTTTTAATAGACACATAACGATAACGATGTCTTATTTTAATAGAGCTCAAAATATTTAGTCTTGAAACTTTAAATAACAGATTAAAACTGATTAGACTATATTTTGCACGGTATAGATCCTGCAGCTGTTACAAATTTTCATTAAGATCGTAACAATGGAATTGAGTTTGCAGTAGTGACTTGCCCTAGATTCTAGGACCAGATATGTTTCTGTAAATTATATTGGCACTGGATTAAAATGTAAAAGACGGCCTTACACATTTAGGTATACCTTGGAGGCCCACCTTTCAGGTAAACCGGAGCATATGTGTTATCAAGTTATCAAATATTAGCACAGTTATAATAGCAAACACGCTCAGGTTTACCTGTATAAGTAAACCTGTGAATGACCGGTTTAATACGTCAGTGCAATAAGAGTCTGGCCAAAGTCAATGCCATAAATGTTTAGGATTACGTAGGAAATGCAAACCCGCAAAACATTACCCTTCCAAAGTAAAAATCCGAGGGACGCCCACGGAGAGCAGCGATCCCAGGGAAAAAGGAGAAGAATTTTTTTGGTCGAAGAACTGCTCTAGGTTTGGACAAGGTGGGAAGGCTCAAGGACGAGGCTCCGGTACGGGCTATGTCGTAGAGCCTTCGGTCACAGAATGTAGGGGCGGCCACCCACCCGACATCCTCCTCGAGCCCACCCCACTCTTCTCTCCTATAGCCCTGTCCGCGTACCATCCGCGCTTTTTATTATACTTTTTTTTCTCGAAAGTTCCGCCTCTTCCAAAGGGGTCCGTAAAGATTCCTCCGCTACGGACGGCGCATCTCGGCTTGACGCTGTCTTCTAGGTAGGTGAAGACGTGCTTGCCGAGTGCGGAGCTTAGCTCCTTAAACACTATAGTCGCATTCATTGTAAGGAAGTTCACTGGACCCCATCTAATTTCTGTTCCTAAACCAGGTGCTAAACCGTTTTTTCCTCTACATCGATAGTCCCTCGTAAATACCATTTGATCATACTCGAAACAAGTTTGAAATAAAACTGATTTTAACCTATTAATATTAACTAGGCATCGCGTGGCTCTATCATTGAAGCGAGCGTATTGTAATAAATATGTGTATGTTTTAACGATCTTTATTAATTTATAGTGGTGTCGCTGTTGGTTTTACCAGAAAATGTTATTTGAAAAAAATGTTCGTCTCATTGAATAGGTAGAGTTAGAATTTTTTCCGTCCTCAAATTCCAATTTAAATTTTTATGCACACGTTTACGCGAGCATTGCGCGCGAACGCTTGAGCAGACAACGTTGTCTAACGAACTCGTCCTGAGCATTCGATCAACTTAAACTGAAGTTATCGTCGTACGTTTCAGACACACAGACGCGGAGCATATTTCGTTGAATGTAGGAAGCTCGCTACGCTCCCTTCAATTACACCGATTATTGAATTTAACAATCTCTTCAAAATGCATTTTGTTAACTATCTTGTATCAATGACATTGTTGGGATATACACATTTACAATACCATTATGATCAGTAGACTTTATTAAGTGAATATATTTTTTCATATTATTTTGATTACAGTTTATATTTGTACATAAATCTGCCTATTTACCGACAACAAAAACTACTTGCAAGATTGTCATTGATAATACTCTACGTATTCCGTCACACGATTGCGAGCGCGAGCGTGGTTATTTATTAAACCAGAATTACCCCAACCTCTTTGACCTCTTAAGGCATCTTAGTAGTGCCCCTTTCGACATGTGTTTAATAAATAACCACGTTTTATAAGAAATTAATATGATTATCTATGAAATGCTGAATATTAGATCGCATCGTTGTAAAGGCACACTTAATATGGAATAGGTCATATTTGGGAATATTTCATACACCATATTTGGGGGAATCACATTTTTCACATCAGTTATCCATAAAATAAACAATGAGTTGAAAACATAAAACTGATGGGTTCACCTTAATCTACACAACATACTGAATGTATGTATATCTGTAAACATATATTAGTTAATTACTTACATTACATTAGTTTTGGCCGATCAAAAGGAATCACTATAAACTTTTGTTGACACTACGTTTGGGAAATGGCTGAATATTGAGATAAAGGTGGGGAGTTTAAGAATATATCTATCTCCCTAGCTGCACTACTGTATAACTACTTCGTTGACTCATTCGCTGACTGAAATTAGCTCTTGGTTCAAGAGAAAACCCACTATGCCATATTACCTACCTGTGTCATATTAGGTGCCTTTACCCTATAAGACGTACAAGGAAAAATTTAGCGTATTACATATAAATTAATAACTCGAAAATTAACTTATTCTTTGGATAAATTTGGCAGATGTTATGGATGAATATTAAATGATAACTCTAAAAGTAAATAATAAGACGCCTTAAGATTATATTTGACTGTTTCCAAAGGTAATAAGTTTGAAAATGATTGCCTAGTTTTATCATATTTCATGACAAAACTAGGCAATTACTTATTCAATCGGTGGTCTTTAGGGAACCTATTAGTAAAACGTTAACATCTATAAAGTTCTTGATAAACTCACGTGTTAAAACTGGTTTTCTCTACAAGAAAATCCAAAATATAACATAATATGGATAAATAAAATTAGAGTGGCGTCATAAGTAGATTATTAAGGCATTAAGATCAGGATTATTAAGCCCTCAAGATCAGGATTATTAAGCTTGGGATTATCAAGGCCTGAAAACAGAATTATAAAAAGTTGAAAGCACAAAAATAACAACAAAATACTTTTAGGAAATTGATAAAATAAAATATCTTTACTAAGCTCAGGATTATTAAGCCATACAGATGAAGATTATTAAGGCCTTAAGATCAGGATTCTTACGCGCAGGGTGATTAAGGCCTTAAGATGAGGATTAATTAGAGCAGGATTATTAAGGCTTGAACTGGGGATTATTGAGAGCATGGTTATTAAGATCAGCAGATCAGGATTACTAAGGCCTGAAGATCAGGATTATTAAGCTCGGGATTATCAAGGCCAGAAACAGCATTATTAAGCTTAGGGTTATTAAGGCCTGAACATTAGGATTAGTAAGAGCAGGATTATTGGTCTGAACTTAAGGATTATTAAGCTTAGGGTTATTAAGGCCTGAACATTAGGATTAGTAAGAGCAGGATTATTGGTCTGAACTTAAGGATTATTAAGCTTGGGATTATCAAGGCCTGAAAACAGAATTATAAAAAGTTGAAAGCACAAAAATAACAACAAAATACTTTTAGGAAATTGATAAAATAAAATATCTTTACTAAGCTCAGGATTATTAAGCCATACAGATGAAGATTATTAAGGCCTTAAGATCAGGATTCTTACGCGCAGGGTGATTAAGGCCTTAAGATGAGGATTAATTAGAGCAGGATTATTAAGGCTTGAACTGGGGATTATTGAGAGCATGGTTATTAAGATCAGCAGATCAGGATTACTAAGGCCTGAAGATCAGGATTATTAAGCTCGGGATTATCAAGGCCAGAAACAGCATTATTAAGCTTAGGGTTATTAAGGCCTGAACATGAGGATTAGTAAGAGCAGGATTATTGGTCTGAACTTAAGGATTATTAAGCTTAGGGTTATTAAGGCCTGAACATTAGGATTAGTAAGAGCAGGATTATTGGTCTGAACTTAAGGATTATTAAGCTTAGGGTTATTAAGGCCTGAACAT
>KZ651050.1:680898-692756 GCA_001010745.2 Gerris buenoi | reverse complement strand
TTTTTTTTTTTTCTTTCTTTCCCTTATGGAACCAAGACATTTTGTAAAATGTAATCAAAATTAATTTCAGAACCAGGTAAACTTGATACATATTCTATACCCTTTTGTATACTTTTATTATTTTTATTTTCTGTATATGATAAGCCTCATATTGACAAGTAGATACCTATATGATAAAATCGGATTTGTGTTCTATTTTATTTCTGTTCCTTTTGGAAGTGAGTGTCACAGCATTTAGTCTCGAATTTAATTTCTCCGTATCATTTTAAATGAGTTATAAAGCGTGATAACCCGTCATATGTTGGCTGACAACAATTTTCAGACGGTCTTAATACACTTTAAACAAAATAAAGTAGATTCGAAAGTTCACATCGCCTTTTTTTTAAAGTAGTCGACTACTTTGTTTAGCATATCAAATAACGCAGACGAATAAAATTTCAAAACAGTGGTTGAAGATAAAACTTAAAACAAACGGCTTCTGCTGTTATTTTGACATCGATAGTGGCATTTTTACACATTTTAGTGTTTTTCCACCACATGGTCATGCTACTCGAGTAATTTTATTTTTTAAAAAATCGCCAAATGTATAATACATTTAATTACTGCATTTTCATGTTTTTCAAAACCGTTCTGAAAACTGTTTTGGTTTCAAACCGAAAGTGTTTCCATGAGAAACTGTTTTGGTTTCAAACCCAAAGTGTTTCCATGAGAAACGGTTTTGGTTTCAAACCCAAAGTGTTTCCATGAGAAACGGTTTTGGTTTCAAACCCAAAGTGTTTCCATGAGAAACTGTTTTGGTTTCAAACTCAAAGTGTTTCCATGAGAAACGGTTTTGGTTTCAAACTCAAAGTGTTTCCACGAGAAACTGTTTTGGTTTCAAACTCAAAATGTTTCCATGAGAAACTGTTTTGGTTTCAAACCCAAAGTGTTTCCACGAGGAGTTTTTAAAACAGTTTTCTCGACAATTTTCAAAACTATAAACTCCCAGACTAGTCACAGTCAAGTCAGGTTATTATATCTCCGTTTAGAATATCTACTGTGCATGTCTCAATTCTATTTTCAATTCAATACCCGTTTCAATGCAATTTTTTTAATAAAACGAAACATTTGCTGTTATCACTTTATAAACACGTTCTAAAAATGCCGTTTCCATGGGGTTTTGAATACCATAACCTTTTTCAAAACGGTTTTGAAAACTGATGGAAACATAGTAATATAAAATTAATTTGGACACCAATTTTAGCCGTAGAATGATGTTTTATCCTCGTAACGAGAAATGAACATAGAGGCCTTTACGTCTTTACACGTACGACCTTGCCTCTGCACGCCTATCCCTTTCTCCAGACTTTGTTCAGCTTATCCAACTTTCCTGCAGGAAAGAGCGTGCATGCATTTATATGATTTTTTTTTATTTTCGTGCGAGCTTTCGTGTAAGTACGCTTTCCCCCGTGTGATTCTCTGCCAAATTAGTACGTGTAAAGGCTCCGAAGTAGGTGGTGATTTCCCTTAGCTACTTGATTAAAGTCGTCAAGGATCAGGGATCTTGCATGCGTTGCCTTAACGGTTGATATTACAAACCATAATGTTCGAATTCGTAAATTGCGTGCCTTAAATATTTAGTTTTTATCCCAGTTAAACTTGTTTTCTCTTTGTTAACATGGTCAAAAAAAATTATGATTTCGTCGTATAAATTGTTATTTACTATTTGTCGACTAATGCTTGTACATATTGCTTATTGCCTCTGATTATGACGTTTGTTGTATATAGCCCTTCAAAAAAGAAATGTCAATACTTAAGCGGCCGCATTCTTATGAAACCAATGCAAAAGACATTTGAAGCTCCCGGTATTTCGCAAATTCTCCACTGTTTATTGAGATAATGTATTCAGATTTCAAATAATAATTGAAATATACATTCGGTTAAATTTTAGTCCCAGTGTCTCTTATTCGTAGCGTCAGAGTAATAGTTGTATCTGATCGATATTATTTTCTTTATCACAAATTAAAATATATCACTTAACGGCACAAATTGCTTTTTTTAATATAATAACTTCATTAGTAAAGTCAAACGGAACATTTAAAAAACACGATACAAAATGTAATAATCAATAAGACATCGAGATCGATTTGAAATTGAGATAAGAAAAACAAACGATTTCACTAAGGTCGGGGAACTGGAAAGCAAATTAATTTAAAGAATCCTTATCGACGCACGTCGCCATCTGGTATCGACCTCCGGAGCTCTTAGCGGTATTCGTCGTAATGATTAATTTCGCCTTTCATTTCCGTTATCTGTAGAAATTAGGGAGAGTTTGTTGTCCGGTCCGTGGTAGAGAAGAAATCAACATATGAATCCAATACGCAAAAGTAAAGAGAGTGGGGGCGTTTCCATAATTTAGTAGAAGTGTTCAAGCAGGAAGCCATTTGTCTCTGCCTGTGTACACTGTCTCAATGTGTACATTGCCTACCTCTATATCCAAGCCCTTTAGGTGCAATCGATTCCAAGCTTTATGCTCGCCCTCGACAAACAAAATTAATCATCGTAACCTAAACGGAATCAATACGCGATACGAGCTTTTTTTATGTCTATTATGGCGGTGGGAAACTCGATTTTTTGTTTACAGTCCTTTTATCGAAACGGTCGGTATTACGGCAGTTACGCAGGGCCGGGATTAAGGATTAAAATACTTCCCCTTGACTTTTCCCCGGTTTCGTTATTTGCTTCTAGCTCGAAAGGGAGGCCTCTAAGTGAATTCCACGGCAAACACAATGAGGGAGTGCTCCCTGACATTCGAATTTCTGTACCCTCTTATAATTTTCGCCCAAAGCAAAGTAATATATGCGGTAATGACGACGTATAGTATAAGCTAAGCAAATGCATTCTTGACAAAGGCAAGCGCTTTGTAGGTACCTCCACAGCACTTATATGTTCTTGCTCTTACATATACCCTTTAATACTACTTATAATTATATTTCAATAATAAGGGTCCCACGGCAGATCGCTTCCATTTGAGCTTGGCACGCAGAAAGTCCAAGTTGGATTCCTAACTCGAGTTCGGAGTTGCCTGGGCATCGTGAAATTAAAGCGTTCCTCAGTTGCGGGTGTCACAACATGTGACTTATTCTGCTGACGGTTTCCCGTCAGCGCCGGCTCCGAGTAATTGATCACAAAATATGGTCGCAATAACCGCTTGGTAGTTCTAATTCCTACAACCCAGAGGTTGTCGTGTCACGATAGAGTGACAGGAACATCCACAAGATCGTTATAAAATTCCAAATGTTAACTTATATAATGAATTTTTAATCAATTACCATAATAATCTACAAAAAAATGAAAAGCAGCAAAACCGGTGCATTTAAAGTGCCAAGCAATTAACATAAAACAATAACCTGTCACTCATGTTATCGCATAACATCATGTTAAAAAAAATGTGAGACATAATGTTGAACATGTCAGTAAGATTTGTTTGCGGTTGGTCGACTTTAGGGCGTGACTTAACTTGACAGATTTCATTATGCACTCTTCTCTCTGGGGAACGGGGAATCAATTTACCGTCCCCATCTTATTCCAAGCTCCTCTCTGTTGAACAAAATAACAATTACTATCTAAAGATATTCGATAAACTGAAAATAATATTGATCGAGAGCCACAATCGACCAACAATTGGGTATTGACTTAAAATGTTATAAATTTTGAGTATCAACTGGAAGAGTTAGTATAATACTACTTATCTACAAATTTATTCTATTTATTAGTTGTTAATGCGTGATATATTTCTCTTTATATTCGTATTTAGGTATACCAAACCATCCTTATCGTCCAATTGATTTTAAAGATCTGTCTTGACGAAGTCAGAGTAACCTTATTTGTTTTTGAAAATTGAGATAGACACTAAAACAATATTTTCGATAGACACTATAGTATTGCAATACATCCATTAAATAGTGCAATACATTGTCCGTATAAACGTTACCGACTTATTAACCAAACTAGATCTAGTTTAATACATATATTATGTAATGTATTCCCCCACATTATTATTTTATATATACGACTTAGGGGACAAGTACAGTTAGATAGAGAAACGTTCCTCTAAATATTATTGACAAATTTTTGGAGCTGCACAAACCTACAAAGTAGAATTAAATATTTATTAGAACAAAATTATAATTAATAATTAAATGTTATTCACAAAACTTCCACTTATTCTATATTATATTAATATAAGCGTGGAAAACTATTAATTACTTCTATTTAACAGTCCTTATCGTAAGTCACTTAATGTTACAACACTAAAGTAAATTAAGCAATGAGATAATATTTAAGCTTCTCTTGTTAGCTTGTAAATTTTAAAAAAATAACCATTAACGAAAAATAATAACATTTAACCTTGTTAATTGTTATTAAATTTTAAAGCTTCTATAAATTTCAAATTTTAACTAATAAACACATCGTGCTTGACATAAATTCATAGTTTATGTCAAGCTTTTATTCTTAATTTATACTTTTGAAAGCTTATTTGATTGATACTTTTTTAATAAATGATTTTTAATACTGCATTTTTTATTATATTCATTTTCGATTATTATTATTTTTTTTTTTTCATTTGATTGGNTTTTTTTTTTCATCTTTAAATTATAGATTGATATTTATTTTTTAATATATTTAATTTTTTTTTTCTATATAATCCAAAACTATTTGAGATTGTTTGATTTAGTTTATATCTCTATTTTTGATTGATAGATTTTCAAGCTTCTTGATATATAATATATACATATACTGTTTTTATAAATTTCTTGATTTGATCAATTTCCAAACCTCATTCATATTCATATCAGTTCATTTTCAAATCAGGGTCAGAGGTCTGTCTAAATTTTACTTTCGATGCTGGTTTCTTTTGTAAAAATTTTCTTCTTAATTAAACCCTTAAGTTATGCGATCATTTGGGTTCAACCAAATCTAAAATGATGAGCGTTTATTTTCATGTATCACCCGAAATTAAATATTTCGAAATATAATTATATATTTCGGAGTTGAATTCCGTTTATTTTTAAAGATTATTGGTTTATTATTATTATAAATTACAAGCCGTTAAGTCCGTGGCAACGGTTTAGTTTTGTATTTTGGAAAAATGTAAAATAAATTTAGATATATTTTTTTGGATAAGTTATTATATCTATTTAAAGACCATCAAATCAAAACAAACACAATATATTCTCATTGGAATAAATGTAGTTGCTTTAGTTCAGCAATAACAAATCATTTCGAGGTGTCATTGCAGTTGTCGGGACCTTACTCCATTATATAAATGATTTTTTTTTTTTTTTTTTTTAATACATGCGATTACAATTTAATTTGGATCTCAAAGGAAACCATGTCTTCTAATAAAATACATTTTTATAATCAAATATAATACTTATTGTATTAAGTAAATAAACTAATTCGCGTGGAATTATGCTCTTATATCGTCCATATTTGTTTTTATGAAGCAAAATTTTTATAAAGTTGAACGCCATGTTGGCCGTCATTGAAATTTGAAACACTATTAAGTTGTCACCAATACTTAATATGTTTCCATGATGTTCAAATACGGATTGAATACAGTTTTTGGATCAAAAGTGTCCATGGAAACTTAGATTCAATATGGTTTAAATACGATTTACATCCAGATGCTATACTTCACTAAATTCTGGGATCTTATCTGATCCAGATATAGATCCTATAGTAGTTTCATGGACACACCTGAACTCAATCCTGACATAGGCAGAGTGAGGGTGTGAGCGCCTCTAGCGTGTTTTTGTAAGAACACTAGACAAATCTGTCTTATAAACATAGCAACAAATTTGTCATTTTCAGTTTTGTTTTTTTAAATTAATTAAAAACAAACACAACACACCTGGTTATAAAAGCCAAAGGATACAAAATTATTTCTAACCTTTGTCAAAGTTACCTAGTAAAAGTTTAGTGTATTGAATACGGATTCAATAAATGGAAACACCTAGCTAGTTAAATCCCTAATCAGGATTCAATCCATATGGAAACATCATGAAAACGTATATTAGCTGAGTTGTACATGTGCACCAAATTTCGTTAAAATTTGTCAATTTATAGGCCAGTTATCCAGACAGTTAAGCCATATCATATTAACTGTATATACTATAGGATATTAACTGGAACACTGCTTCGGGTATGCGGCAATCTAAAATTATGATCCGGGAACCATCTCAGCATCTTACTAGATCGCTGCTCTCGCTCAAAAAACAAACCTGTCATCTTTTGACAGGATTTCTTACTGGACACTGTAGGCTAAAACGGCATCTACATCTTCTTGGCCTAGCAGATAGCCCAGTNGTACTTCTATTTTCATTTAGTTTACACTAATACAAATAAAAAATTGTTGGAGGCTCGCTGTGCTCATCTGTATATAATGCTGTGCTTAAAAGTACTTTTATTTTCATTTAGTTTACACTAATACAAATAAAAAGTGGTTGGAGGCTCGCTGTGCTCGTCTGTTTATAATGCTGTGCTTAAAAGTACTTCTATTTTCATTTAGTTTACACTAATACAAATAAAAAATTGTTGGAGGCTCGCTGTGCTCATCTGTATATAATGCTGTGCTTAAAAGTACTTTTATTTTCATTTAGTTTACACTAATACAAATAAAAAGTGGTTGGAGGCTCGCTGTGCTCGTCTGTTTATAATGCTGTGCTTAAAAGTACTTCTATTTTCATTTAGTTTACACTAATACAAATAAAAAATTGTTGGAGGCTCGCTGTGCTCATCTGTATATAATGCTGTGCTTAAAAGTACTTTTATTTTCATTTAGTTTACACTAATACAAATAAAAAGTGGTTGGAGGCTCGCTGTGCTCGTCTGTTTATAATGCTGTGCTTAAAAGTACTTCTATTTTCATTTAGTTTACACTAATACAAATAAAAAATTGTTGGAGGCTCGCTGTGCTCATCTGTATATAATGCTGTGCTTAAAAGTACTTTTATTTTCATTTAGTTTACACTAATACAAATAAAAAGTGGTTGGAGGCTCGCTGTGCTCGTCTGTTTATAATGCTGTGCTTAAAAGTACTTCTATTTTCATTTAGTTTACACTAATACAAATAAAAAATTGTTGGAGGCTCGCTGTGCTCATCTGTATATAATGCTGTGCTTAAAAGTACTTTTATTTTCATTTAGTTTACACTAATACAAATAAAAAGTGGTTGGAGGCTCGCTGTGCTCGTCTGTTTATAATGCTTTGCTTAAAAGTACTTCTATTTTCATTTAGTTTACACTAATACAAATAAAAAGTTGTTGGAGGCTCGCTGTGCTCATCTGTTTATAATGCTTTGCTTAAAAGTACTTCTATTTTAATTTAGTTTACACTAATACAAATAAAAAGTGGTTGGTGGCTCACTGTGCTCGTCTGTTTATAATGCTGTGCTTAAAGTACTTATATTGACATTTAATTAACACTAATACAAATGAAAAGTTGTTAGAGGCTCGCTGCACTCGCCTGTTTACACTGCTTAATGTACTTTCTTTGTAATATATATAAGCCCTGTCTCTGAAATAAAGAACACACATGATCAATAATAATGAAAATATATATAATATTTGGTTGACGATATTTTATTTATCAAATAATCTCGCTTCCTTCAGTCGATATCTTGTTGCAATCCGCTTCTGTGTTTGTTTCTGTTTCGAGTGGTTTGTGTTTTGACGGTTTTTGGGTTTTGTGTGTGTTTTCAAAAAAAAAATGCTTTTGAATTCGACAATAATTAAGATAACTATTGACTGAATATTTTATTATGAATTTTTTTCGCACGTAAATATAATTATCATATTTGCTAATTTCAAGACATAACGCTATATGTATTTAAAGTTATTTGTAACGTTGTAGTAAGTTAAGATACATCCCAAGTAGTATATCTTTGTCCATAGGATATCCGGAAGAACAGTCTTGTAGTACATCCCATGAATGGTTCGTGGGATGTACTACAGCCTCAACAGCTTCGATGTAAACACTTATACAAATAAAAAGTTGTTGAAGGCTCGCTGCGCTCGTCTGTTTATAATACTGTGCTTGAAGTACTTATTATATCCGTAACATAGTAATATCTAATTGGAGACAGTTATATTACATAATTTGGACGTCCAAAATGTATATATTCAAAAAATAAAAAGTTGTGGCAATACTCTGTGTAAAATGATTAGTTACGATACATAAACAAATTTCTCTTGATGTTTACATAATGAACTCCACAGAATATATTTATATATTATTAGCTCTAGATATTAAGCATCTCAAAGATACATTAATAAATATAAAAAGATACATATTTGAGTTATAATTATTGTCACATATATCAATTTACTTGATACAGCCATGTATGAGAAATATGTCTTACCTCTTTACCTCGTTGTAATTTAAACTATCACCAAATATGACGAAATTTAATGTTTATTCGAGACAAACGTTACAAATACGTTAACCACAAAACAACTCTTAAATTCTTGGCACATTTCAGATGCTGATCTAGGATCGATATAGAATACATGCTTAACCAACATAACACAGCTGCATTGCATAGGGCAATCTCGTAACCATCTTACTGACAATATGACAGCCCAATAGCCACATTTGTAACTGTGAAAAGAATTTGACTGAGAAAAGATTTGATGTCTCTGTTTAAATACAGTAATTGATTTTAAATCAGCAAGTTTTGGTCCTTTTATCTATAAAAAAAATATATTTAATATTAAGGAACCTAGTTCAATTTAATATAATAAAAATGGTTGATATGATGTTGTAATGTAAATAAAGAAACCGTTTAAATTATACAATGTATATAACCTGTAATTTATATAACCTTTCAAATAAATCTAATCAAAGGTAAGACAGTGTTGGAATTTTCTCCCCTTCAGAGAAAAAAAAATCATCAATATGTTTTTGGGCATTAAATCCAGTGTAGCCAACCTTAGCACCTCCATTTCTAAAGACATTTTCCATGGCAGCTCCTATTGGCGAAAATAAAGTACTAAATAGTAAAATCGAGCTACCTCCTGCTACCTCCTAATTTCCTGGTACTATGTTTAAATATTTAAGCCCTTCTATAGGAAAAATATAGAAATAAAAAGTGAAATAACTAAGCAACTTTCTGTTACATCCTAACTGCCTAGTACAAATGTTTTACATGATGGCAATTTCTTCATGTTGTTCAAAATTATTCATGTCAAAATAGACGGTAGTTGGTTAACAAAAATACATATATTGGTTTTAAGAACAACTGCCTTATCAAACATAATATCAAAGATTGTTTCCGGTTCCAAAAAATCACTAATTTTGCTGGAATTATTAATTTCACTCACTCGATATAATAAAAAATCTATTCTTTTTAATTTAATTTTTCATGTTTTAATGATAATTTAGCAGTTAGCAGAAGATATTACTTGTGTGTAGTTAGCAAGTCGGTTTTAAGATAAGAAATACAGATTCAGTTTAAAAGACAATCCTCGATTGTGTAGAATTTAATTTAATTTTAGTTCCAACAAGTTTGACAACTACAAAGGTTTTAGGTTTGTTCCAACAACACTTCAAACTTGTTTCAAACTGTACGACGCATGCGCATTAGCGAAAAACGATCAATTGTGGTCCGTTGCGCATGCGTTGGACAGTTTCAAACCAGTTTGAAGTGTTGTTGGAACAAACCTTTTGTTTAGCGTAATAAGAATAACATTATAATTGTTACATCTTATTAGAAAAACAACAATCGCCCAAATCTAAACAACTTGCCGCATTAGATTGTATATTTTTAACATTTCCTGTAACTAGATTCTGCTGATACATTAGGTTTGTTCCAACCACACTTCAAACTGGTTTTGAACTGTCCGACGCATGCGCAACGGACCACAATTGATCGTTTTTCGCTAATGCGCAAGCGTCGTACAGTTAGTAACTAGTTTGGGACAAGTTTGAAGTGTTGTTGGAACAAACCTATTATTGTCTACCTAGTTCGGCATATTGCCGTCAGTTGATAGCGACATAAGTCTGTAGATATATAAGGATATGGTTTGTAGAAGACGTTTTCTAGTAGTTATGTAGTAACTAGTGTTTGCGTAGTAGTTAGTTTGGTACCGTGAACAAAAGGATCGTAAGATGTGAAAAACGCCTACTTATCAATAGCAATATGCGAAAAATTCTAAACATAGGTTCATTTATTATGTGAAGTGATCCTTGCGTTTTCATATAACCACTAAAGTTGTAAAAATAACCCGAAAAGTTATTTGTTTAAGTTGCTTACAAAGATCGCTTTCAATGGCTTATAATAGTAAGCATGTATTGAAACTGACTAATTGGCTTAGCTAATACCACATCTAATGACATCTTTTGAAAAAAAAATCGTGTGAGAATCTCTCTCATTAGAAGTGAAACTTAATTTTATGCTGTTGCTTTCTTTAAATTTGTCGACGCTATTATTATTTTAGGATTAAGAAATGGTTATGTGGAATTAAATTAAAAAATAAAAGATTTGCATAACATATTAACGAATAAGGAAGAAAAAAACATTTATATTATTATAATGTATATAATATTGCGCTTATATACCAATTCCGTGTATTCTAAAATCAACTACCTCCGAGATGCAACGGTTAGCATTTATGCCAGCCGAAAAAGAGGTCGGTGGATCGAATCTTGTCCGACTGCCGAATAATGCCGGCAGTTAATTTACCTATAAAACATCTTTCAACTTAGACGAGTCTCGAATTACAAACTTCGTTACACGCAATTTCGTTTCATCTAAACTACTCTACCGAAGAAGTTCCACTTCAAATAAATAAAATTAATACTTTTGACTACACGATGCTAAAAAAAAATTCAAAATGCTATAATGAATAAAATTATCGGCGTATTAGGTTCCAGATGTGACTAAAATTAATATTAGCAAAAATATTACGACTTATAGGAGGGGACGGCAAAGTGCTTGCTCCTCCTGAAACCTAGGTCTAAACACCTGGCACAACTAGTGACTTAGAATCATAAAGTGGTGAGACATGTTTCACACTGATGATCTCATCAAGTAGATGATTAAAGTGGTAATTTATTACAGGATAGGGTATCCTATCCTGTATGTTTATCGAGAGCATGTGTTAATAGAGGGAACGGAATAAATTAAGTAGGAAAAACGGATAAATAAAGTTTTTTGGAAAACAATAAAATTGAATAAACATCTGTCAGACTTGTTTAAATCATGCCTAATACAAATAAAAACAGTGTCCTGTAAAGTCCAAGAATAATTAGGTGTTGCACTTTTGCTTCGAAGTAGGCATTGTAGAGAAATAGTGACTTAAAAGTGCAATGTTGCCCAGCTAAATTTGACTACAATTAACGACAGCGCTAGTACTGCATTTGTTAGTGGACTTACTATTTTGACCAATCCTGATTAAGACCAGGACTGTATAAAAAAAAAAAATAACGCCAGCAGTAGACTTTTGACCCTGTAGTCAAACATTTTATGCATGTTGACTTCATTTTTCACGATTGAACGATATGAAGTTTGCATCCGAGTGGTTTTCTTTATTTTGTATTTCTTTATTTATAGCTTTAAAATTAACTATATAGTTTAAATAGCTTTTTTATTATTATTTATTTTTTTTTTTTTTTATTCTTATCATCAGTTTTCTTTTTGGGGGAATTCATTTTTTTATTAATAAAAATTAAAATACTGATAATCAGGGATAAATAACTTTTTTGGGTAAATTTAACTCGTTATTTTTTTCGTGGTTTTTCCAATAATCCATTTTATCGTATATTTTTTTTTTTTTTTTTTTTTTTTTTTTTTTTTTTTTTTTTTTTTTTTTTTT
>KZ651050.1:667152-679782 GCA_001010745.2 Gerris buenoi | reverse complement strand
AAAAAAAATCAATAATGAATGTTTTTAAGAATTGATTTGTATTCTATGACTAAAAATAAGAATTTTTTGCCTCTTTAATTATTTTTCTAAATCCATTAGTTTAGCCGTAAAATGGACTTAAAGTTTCAATTTTAGCAAGTTCAGGGCTCTCTAGAAGGCAAACTAATGCTCGGAGCAAAAAATTTCCCGGAGTAAAATATTCTTATTTTAAGCCATAGAATTCAAATCCAGTCTTAAAAATTTGGCTTCCTATTCACTTTTATTTATTTATTTAAATTGCACACACTTCTGCTGTACACAGAAAATGTTGAGCATATGTTTTAGAAGCGCCTTTTTATCCTTTATCGAACTCTGAAAACCTCATCCTTTTATCTATCACGGTTCCGGAGATATTTCGCCGTTCCATATTAGCTGGGACACCCTGTATAGTACTTAAATACCTTTCGAGGCCCCTCGGGGGCCACGGCCCCCCGGTTAAGCACCACTGCTCTATATTTAAGTGCAATGTACTGTACATCCTGCGTATGTAGTAACAAAAATATGTTCATGATCCTGAGTAACAAATTAGATAGTGATCAAAAATCAAGTTGAAGTTAGTTAAAATTGATCCCAATCAAAGTGGACACCTATAAAGTGATAAACCAACATCCACTAAACTGTTGATCAAGTTACTAATTTTACTTTCTTATATAAAGAGAAAGTATTGTGATGGCGCGAATATTCGATTTTGATAGATTTACACGTTTTGAGGTCCCCTGAGTCCAAAAAGATTCCATGAAGACAGATAAAGTCTGTCCGTCGTCTGTCGTTTGTGCAGACGCCTAGAGACTATAAACTACTAGGCCGATATTGACGAAATTTGGCATACATGTTCAGAAAATCATACCCCGAGGCAATGAAAGCTCCTAATTTTGGGGCGATACCCCCAAAAAAACTTTGAAAAAACCTGCAAAAAATTATTTCTTGAAAACGGTTCCGATGATTTTGATTTAAAATTAAAATTACAGGGAAAAATCTAGTCCCTCAGAAAATAGCTTAAAACGCGGACGGAGAGAGCCCGGGTTCGATTTCCCGCCCAGGAGAAGTTATTTTTATAATAAATCTTGATGAAATGTTCAATAATAAATAATTAATGGATAATATAATAAACAAATAATAAATGGAAAACACTGGACCAAGTAATTATGAACTTGCATGTAAGGAAGTTTGTCTGAGTTGTCGGGCGGGCACGAATTGGACAACTTTTACCTGCTCTGGTTAATTCTCGAGCTCGAATTGGACAACTTTTTAGAAGCAGCCCCCTTGGGACGAGCACGAACTGGACAACTTTCGCATTTTATAACTATCACACAACTATCGCACTTTTCTTATGACTCGATAGTAAAAAATATAGTAAGCGAACTGTCTACGGTTTTATCACTGAAACGACTGTTACTCCGATTATGTTATAACTGAAAATACAAAATTTTTACTTTTTTAATCCTAAAAAAACTAACTCTGTACGCAACAGCCCATGGAGGCCTACATTTTGGCAAAATATAGGCATAGTAAGAGGGCCAAAAAAATAGACAGTAAAAACGTTTAAATAAAATATTATTTTTGAAAAAAAAAAAAAAAAAAAAAAAAAAAAAAAAAAAAAAAAAAAAAANCTCTTCATCGGCGACTCCACACAGTTTATCACGACTTACGTACCGATCATTGTAATGACAGAACAACAATATTACCATCCTCTTTGATCCTCTGTGGTGGACCCTCACTTATGTGGTGGAAGAGATCGTATACTCCCTCATCCTTGTCTTGGGGGATACTTATCATCGTCTGGAGACCTCGACTAGACATCGCCTATCCTCACCCTTCATCTTCGTTCATCTACCATCATTAAAATCATTATTCAAGTAAGATCCATTCATTTTAAATCTAATCATTGTGAACGCCTTCAACTTATAGTACAGTCCTAATTAAAGTTATATCTTTCAGCCTGGTGGAAATCCTCTCTGGTGGCAGTTCTTCGAAGGATTTATCTCTCGTCATCGGATTCATCTTATGGTGTTTTTAATTAGTAATAAAAATATATTAACCCATATCTTTATGATTTATTTTTTTACTTCAAAGATTTTGTCTATTTAATACAACGAGAACATCAAAAGAAAATCATACTGGTCAAGCCTGCCGCTTCAACACATGGCTGGAATAATTTTCATGGAAGAGTTATTTTATTATGTAGATTTCGCCATGAGTAGCTCCACAACACTCTTGGTTATACTACATCAAAATAAAAAAAATGCCCTTCTAAGAAAAATTATTTCTGCCAAGAATAATTCTATTTTTCTTTTCAAACTTGGAAATCATTTTGATAATTTAAATCATTTTCGGAAGCATTTCAACTCTTGGCAATGCCAGAGTTGAAGCGACAGGCTCTAACCAATGCAGATCAAATTTAACAGCACTTAAAACAATAAAGTTTGTGCTGTAATATATATAATAATGCACATATCTCATTTAATTTCATCTGATACCAACACGGAATAAGACTCAACTGTCTATATTAACTTAAGCATAGTATGCCCAGGGATTAGTGGACCCTTTTTTGACCCTTCCTTATGGTTAGAAAAGTTGTCCAGTTCGTGCCCAGCCGAGTTGTCTCTGGCCGATCTTAGGGTATTTTGGTAAAAAAAAGAAACCCTTATAGTTTCGTTACTGTGTCTGTCTGTCTGTCACATTGTACGGTTTCAATAAATATTGTCCCCTAACATGGGAGGAACATGGTCACTCTCCATAGGCATAGGAACCTATGTCCTGCGGTCGAACTTCTGCTGACTACATATTCTTGGGGGGCGCAAAATAATTAATCTTTACACAAAATTCTAACTTTTCGTTAGTAAAGTTTATGCACGCAATTTCCTTGACCATTTGGTTAACGTAAAAATTATAAATACCTAAAGTTTTATAATTATCACATTATTTAGTGTTAAAAATCAAATATAAAAAATATTGTCAGTATGAAAAAAATGTAGTTATTGGCTCACTTTACAAAAACAATTAATAACTTTTCTAAAATTTTATATTTCATATTTTTATTTGCTGAATCATTTTTTATAATTATTTATAAAAAGCAAATATATAATTTTAATTAAAGATAAATGCCAATATAGTTACGCTCTATTTGATCTCTTTTCATGTTAAAAATTAAAATTAAATTTCATTATTGTTAAAATTAATTTTAAAATTAGTATTTTTTTATTACTTCTTTAACAATAAAATATCAATTTAAAAATGCTTACATTTTAAACTTCAAACTCCCTGTTCTATTTCTATTGATTTTTACNAGGTTCACTCGGAAATTTGTACAAAAGATGCGCCTTGCGTAAATCACCTTACGCTATCAGTCGATTCAACCCATCCTACTTCAAATGAGGTAACCAAGCACAAGTATTTGCTTAGAAAGTGACTGCTTTTAACAAAACCAAAAAAACATCAGGTTCACTCGGAAATTTGTACAAAAGATGCGCCTTGCGTAAATCACCTTACGCTATCAGTCGATTCAACCCATCCTACTTCAAATGAGGTAACCAAGCACAAGTATTTGCTTAGAAAGTGACTGCTTTTAACAAAACCAAAAAAACATCAGGTTCACTCGGAAATTTGTACAAAAGATGCGCCTTGCGTAAATCACCTTACGCTATCAGTCGATTCAACCCATCCTACTTCAAATGAGGTAACCAAGCACAAGTATTTGCTTAGAAAGTGACTGCTTTTAACAAAACCAAAAAAACATCAGGTTCACTCGGAAATTTGTACAAAAGATGCGCCTTGCGTAAATCACCTTACGCTATCAGTCGATTCAACCCATCCTACTTCAAATGAGGTAACCAAGCACAAGTATTTGCTTAGAAAGTGACTGCTTTTAACAAAACCAAAAAAACATCAGGTTCACTCGGAAATTTGTACAAAAGATGCGCCTTGCGTAAATCACCTTACGCTATCAGTCGATTCAACCCATCCTACTTCAAATGAGGTAACCAAGCACAAGTATTTGCTTAGAAAGTGACTGCTTTTAACAAAACCAAAAAAACATCAGGTTCACTCGGAAATTTGTACAAAAGATGCGCCTTGCGTAAATCACCTTACGCTATCAGTCGATTCAACCCATCCTACTTCAAATGAGGTAACCAAGCACAAGTATTTGCTTAGAAAGTGACTGCTTTTAACAAAACCAAAAAAACATCAGGTTCACTCGGAAATTTGTACAAAAGATGCGCCTTGCGTAAATCACCTTACGCTATCAGTCGATTCAACCCATCCTACTTCAAATGAGGTAACCAAGCACAAGTATTTGCTTAGAAAGTGACTGCTTTTAACAAAACCAAAAAAACATCAGGTTCACTCGGAAATTTGTACAAAAGATGCGCCTTGCGTAAATCACCTTACGCTATCAGTCGATTCAACCCATCCTACTTCAAATGAGGTAACCAAGCACAAGTATTTGCTTAGAAAGTGACTGCTTTTAACAAAACCAAAAAAACATCAGGTTCACTCGGAAATTTGTACAAAAGATGCGCCTTGCGTAAATCACCTTACGCTATCAGTCGATTCAACCCATCCTACTTCAAATGAGGTAACCAAGCACAAGTATTTGCTTAGAAAGTGACCGCTTTTAACAAAACCAAAAAACATATACATAATTAATGCTTTTTTTCATATGAGACCGTGGCAAATACTAATCATTTTCATTTTGGCAAGCGCCTACACTGTCAGAATCGGAAGTAAAATTGCTTTCTACGAAATAGAAAAAAAATCGGATTTTGTCACTTAAAGGAAGCAGTCAAACAAAAAAATACTGCGTCCCTTCAAAATTATCCTGCCAAAAAATAAATAAATAAATACAATTTATATTTTTAAGCATTGTTTAAAGTTAGTTAACCTATATTCACTGCCTAAAGACGTGCCATCGATTTCTTTTCTATTAAACTATAAATTAATTTAAAAACAACCTTTTATTTAAACTAAGAATGCATAGGGGAAGATAAAACCGACTAATATCCGATAAGAAGTAATAAAATCAAAATTATTTACCAATTTGATTGCTTAGTGGAATTGGTAAATAATTTTATTATTTTATTTTGCTTTTTGGCTCATCTCGATTTGTATGAAATGTGTTTACTACATCCATTCATCTGTCTCATAGCACTAATCGCTGTTAGGTTCACTCATCTATTTCCTCTTCATCGGCGACTCCACACAGTTTATCACGACTTACGTACCGATCATTGTAATGACAGAACAACAATATTACCATCCTCTTTGATCCTCTGTGGTGGACCCTCACTTATGTGGTGGAAGAGATCGTATACTCCCTCATCCTTGTCTTGGGGGATACTTATCATCGTCTGGAGACCTCGACTAGACATCGCCTATCCTCACCCTTCATCTTCGTTCATCTACCATCATTAAAATCATTATTCAAGTAAGATCCATTCATTTTAAATCTAATCATTGTGAACGCCTTCAACTTATAGTACAGTCCTAATTAAAGTTATATCTTTCAGCCTGGTGGAAATCCTCTCTGGTGGCAGTTCTTCGAAGGATTTATCTCTCGTCATCGGATTCATCTTATGGTGTTTTTAATTAGTAATAAAAATATATTAACCCATATCTTTATGATTTATTTTTTTACTTCAAAGATTTTGTCTATTTAATACAACGAGAACATCAAAAGAAAATCATACTGGTCAAGCCTGCCGCTTCAACACATGGCTGGAATAATTTTCATGGAAGAGTTATTTTATTATGTAGATTTCGCCATGAGTAGCTCCACAACACTCTTGGTTATACTACATCAAAATAAAAAAAATGCCCTTCTAAGAAAAATTATTTCTGCCAAGAATAATTCTATTTTTCTTTTCAAACTTGGAAATCATTTTGATAATTTAAATCATTTTCGGAAGCATTTCAACTCTTGGCAATGCCAGAGTTGAAGCGACAGGCTCTAACCAATGCAGATCAAATTTAACAGCACTTAAAACAATAAAGTTTGTGCTGTAATATATATAATAATGCACATATCTCATTTAATTTCATCTGATACCAACACGGAATAAGACTCAACTGTCTATATTAACTTAAGCATAGTATAACAATCAAAACTAATATTATAAATGAGATAATCTATCTGTTCTTTCAGTAATAAAATATAATTGCTGGATTCCTGTGCTTTGCTAAGGAATCTTTTTTTATATAATAAAATGATTTCTATTTAGTTTTTTCTATATTTATATGTAGTGATAGTTACATAAGAGGAGGAATAATAATTTATCCACAAATCTTGAATAATGCCGAATTGCATTAAAATATTAGGCCAGAGAAACTCTTTTTCCTAATGATATTTTTAATTCCAAAAATGAAGAATTCTGCCACATATGTATATATATTCACTGCTGCGCAAAATTGACGCACCAATTTAAAAAAAAAAAGCTTGGATTTTTTTTTTTTTAACATTATATTGGCTTCTACCGTTAAGGATTAACTAAACAAATCTTTTTGCGTAACCCTGGGTAGCTATATAAAAAAAAAGATGTAAAATTAAGATTTTTTAATTTGACCGAAAATATTCGTTTAACGTAATTTAATGGCGAGCATTGCCCAATCTGGCAGCAATAACAGCTCGCATATGTCGCTCCATCCCATTAATTAGGTTATTTATGAATTCCAGTTGAATATTGGTCAAATTCTCAATAGCTACATCTTAAAGCTACATCTCCACAGGCCCTTAGGAGAAGCGACTCGTTTCCGGATTGACCTGTTTACTGTGACCCAAACATGTTCTGCTAAACCAAAATCTGGGCTGCGCATGCGTGCCGGCCATTCCATACGAATTATGCCAATGTCATCAAGTTACTCGTCTACCATTCTTGCACGGTGTGGTCATGCATTATCTTACATTTGAACCAAGTAAACCTCCATTACACCGTCAAAGGCAACACATGCATTTTTCAAGATATCATTGATATATGACTGAGGAGTCACAGGAGTCGCTCGGAGGTACCATCTCCTAGCGACCCCCAAAGTGATGCCTCCCCACAACATGGCAGACCCACAAATGCGACCCGTTGAACAATGTTACACTGAGCATACCTTTCCACACTCTCACATGTCCATCTGAAGCCAGCAAGCCAGTGCTCATACCCACTACCCGTTAACTGTACCCTTCTTTAAGTAAAGCAACTACTACTGCAGCGTCATAACCACTTATTACCCCGTATTAACAAATTGACTAGAACTTGACATGTTAAGAATAACTGATATCGCTGAGCACAAGTGAATGCGCAACCCTGCCCTGACATTATAAACCAAAATATAATGTTAAAACTGAAAAACAAGCTTAAATTTTCTTTTAGTGGTGCGTCAATTTTGCGCAGCAGTTCCTATATACATTAATAATATGTGTTAACAGAAAAATAAAAACTAGAATTTGGGACAAAACAAGTCGGAACTTGTTTTGTAATAGCGCTTTCGTCAAAACCGATGTTGACTAGTGAGACCTATAATTGACTGAAGGAGGAGTTAAAAAGTGATGTGTGCCTTCCCAACTAGCATAATTATTTTCATGTCATATGGCGAATATAAGAAACGTTTTTTGAAACAAATTCCTCAGTTTGTAAATGACTCAAAACCGACTAACTATATTCTGAAATTACGGAAGAAGTGGAAGAACCAAAATCTATTGAACGATTCGTTGTTTTGGAGGTCTGTGGAATTAATAAATGGGTTGTGGCAAGTGAACCTGTGGAGTATTTTATTGCTGAGAACATCAGTTTTGGCTTGTAATACCAGGGAATTCTAATTCTCTCTATTCTAGTCAATATCGGTTTTGACTATGTAGAGCTTTGTCCCAACAGTGATCCATGAAGATTTTGATTCATTTCGGGTTTAGCCGGTAACAAACAATCACACACCCATATTAACTCCTTGCTTCCTTGTGTTTGAATTAATTTTATCAAGCCACCCATGTAGTTGTAGTAAAGCAACTACTACTGCAGCGTCATAACCACTTATTACCCCGTATTAACAAATTGACTAGAACTTGACATGTTAAGAATAACTGATATCGCTGAGCACAAGTGAATGCGCAACCCTGCCCTGACATTATAAACCAAAATATAATGTTAAAACTGAAAAACAAGCTTAAATTTTCTTTTAGTGGTGCGTCAATTTTGCGCAGCAGTTCCTATATACATTAATAATATGTGTTAACAGAAAAATAAAAACTAGAATTTGGGACAAAACAAGTCGGAACTTGTTTTGTAATAGCGCTTTCGTCAAAACCGATGTTGACTAGTGAGACCTATAATTGACTGAAGGAGGAGTTAAAAAGTGATGTGTGCCTTCCCAACTAGCATAATTATTTTCATGTCATATGGCGAATATAAGAAACGTTTTTTGAAACAAATTCCTCAGTTTGTAAATGACTCAAAACCGACTAACTATATTCTGAAATTACGGAAGAAGTGGAAGAACCAAAATCTATTGAACGATTCGTTGTTTTGGAGGTCTGTGGAATTAATAAATGGGTTGTGGCAAGTGAACCTGTGGAGTATTTTATTGCTGAGAACATCAGTTTTGGCTTGTAATACCAGGGAATTCTAATTCTCTCTATTCTAGTCAATATCGGTTTTGACTATGTAGAGCTTTGTCCCAACAGTGATCCATGAAGATTTTGATTCATTTCGGGTTTAGCCGGTAACAAACAATCACACACCCATATTAACTCCTTGCTTCCTTGTGTTTGAATTAATTTTATCAAGCCACCCATGTATTTAGAACCGTCAACCTTTTTTATTACAGGCATTTAGTGGTTTTTTTAACAAGTAGCAATATACAAGCATATCCTTTTTAATAACATCTATACTCTCTAAAATTTGATATTTGCAAACAAACACGTGCTAACCTCTCCTTTTAAGCTAAATAAAGGACCGGGTAGGACCTCTTTGTCAGTCGTCTTTCTTGAAAGAAGAAGGTAATGGTCTATCTTGACGATATCTTTCATATAGTCTCCTTGGTAGATTCAAAAGCCGCCTCTAGACTCAAGACGATCAATATTACTGCGCAATAAATTTAAGCGTTTGTGGGGAGATTGAAAGTCCTGTTGGGGAGAAGAAATGTTCTTCAACATTATAGATCGTCTAGGGGCCACTTACAATAACTTTTTTATCATTCCCCAATACTTATTGATTGCTTTATTATTACCCGTCTTGACTTCCCGTTAATTTTCATAACCTTAATGCCCCTAAGTTAACAAAGACACTTGCAAGAAATAATTTTAGTTTTGATCATCTCGGTTGCTTTCATTGGCTCTCGGTCCCTTTATTTGCTTCCTTAGGGCCTTCCCATTAATTTTAACCACTTACTTATCCCCTTACGTTTGCAGAGGCTCTTCTAAGTTGCTACGTAAACTAAGTTATAACTTAGTTGAATTCTCCATTAATTCTAAAACACTTTACTCGATATATTTTATTATTCTATTTACATAATGATTATTGAATTACAATAGAATTTAATGCAAAAGCAATTTGTTAAAATAAAAGAAACAAAAACTGGAGTTGTTAATCTATGGCAATAAGCTATTAATTGTTGCTGTGCATACCGCGTCGATGCTGGATCTAAAAATCAATGGAACGGTAACCGGTAGAGATGAAAAATGAATTTCTTTGAGTAGACATTAAGGCATGTTTCACACTTACTCGACGATCAAACGATGTTGGGTATATGATTTTTGGATAGAAAAGTGTAGGGGAGACCGGGGCACATAGGACCTAATAAGGTTTTTGTTTAAATAACTTCAGCATTACCTATTTAATAAAATTATGTAAAGAGAAGTATTTATTAGAATAAAAATTTCTCTAACTGTTTTCTCTAACATTATAAGTATTTTATTTTTATTTTTTCTGTAAAAAGTCGATTGGTCCTATATGCCCCTGGTGCAGGGGCACATAGGACACGTCGAAGTTTTATTGAAAAACAAATTAAATTCTACATTTATTTGTTTATTTTTTTATTTGGCAGTAGCTACAAACAATATTGTCATAGCTATCTTCAGCCCCTGTGCAAGAATCATGTGCCCATTCTTTACAAATTCAAATAACAAAATGGGGTGTACCGTACCTCATACCTTTTCGGTCCTCTGTGCACCAAGCCTCATGCCATTAAAAAACATTTTTTTGACAAGATACACGACAGACTTAAACAAAATTTGTTTGTGAAAACAATTTACATGAAAAAGATAAGACCTAAGTTTATTAGACAGTTAATTTGTTTAAAAATTTTGTATCAAAATAATGTTATATTTAATTATATATAACGTAAATATTAGATCACTTTCCTTGAAAATTGAAAAAAGTGTGTAAAAATTGATTAAACTTAGTTAACTCTGCTAGTGATTTTCACGTCTAGAAACAGTCTAACTCTGATAGATTATACAGATTTCCACATAGTAGCGCCACCATACAATCAAAAAACTCAATGGACCTCTGTACCCCGGAGGTCCTCTGTGCCCCGGTCTCCTCTACACTTTGTCGATCGTGCGAAAAATATCCTCTTTGTTACCGAGAATCGTGTACTCGCCGGGTAGGTGTGAAATAGACTTAAGCGATTTATTTTCTTCTAATGAAGATTGCATTTACCTTAAACGGTGATAGTGATTTTCATAGTTAGCAAGTATCGACGGTATGTACCCACTTTTTCAATTTAAATTTAATAGGTGCGAGTCCGCCACGTGTAAATTGCTTGATAATGTATTGATAGAATCGAAAGGAAGCTGGTACTTCTTTAGATTGTTACTCCCCTATGTTTTTTTTAGGATATAAATGACTTTGACTAAATAACTATTATGACGAAGTGACGTTAAGTCCCATGTCTTTGGGACAAAGGAATATCACACTTTAGTTTTTATGAGGGGAGTAACAGTCTAAAGAAGAACATTCCTTACACCTTCTTTAGATTGTTACTCTCTGTTGTTTTACAAAGGGAGTAACTATCTAAAAAAGTGCCGGGAAGCTAGGGTCAGAATGATGCTCGAACATAAATTGTTGGTATTAATAAGATTCTTATAACACACCTTTAATTCTAAATATGTATAAAACATTACTTTGGAATAATTCATATATTTATAATACAACAGTTGGCTTTTAAACAGGTAAAAGAGTCGGACGCATTTCCAGTTAAATCCTACTAAATATATTCATTAATCATTTATTATTCGTAAATAAAATGTTATCTAAAGCTTCGACTAAAATATTGAAAAAACTAAATTATACTTGCATAGGTTTTTATACTCGTATATTTCAATATGGTGGTAATTTATGTCTAAAAATATTACATGTAAATGTTTTTAGCATCTTCTATCTTTACATCGAATACAGATGCTTGAAATGAAACATGTACATATCTATTTTTAAAAGAGGGAATATATAATAATATTAATATAAAAAATACTCGTAAGTCACTTTTCGAAAGAGAGCTGAATTTTGAAATCAATATGCTGCTGAGGACGTGGGAGAAAAAAAAGCGACATCGCATTTCTTCATATTTTCTTGAAAATGGATTTGAAAAAGGTAAAATTCAGGTAACACTTTTTTTTATCTTTAATTGTAGTGAGTTTATTAGGTGTGGGCAACATCTTTGTTGACTTTTAGCGGGAAAATCGAAATTTAACAACTGTTAGGCTGGACCGGAGAAAAGCGGTCTGTAGCGGCAGGAAACGATATATGACAGAGGTGGTCAAATGTCAAATTGTATACCGCGACATTGCATGGCCACTGCCTCAAAATTTGGTGCAGAGGCTTCCTTGAAATTCCCCGCAATAAATGTATTGGTTTTTCGGTGAAATCTCTGTCACTTAAGTCTTGAAGTCCAATGATTCGCTTTACTACTGCAAGCATCATTGGAGGTGTGGTGCATCGTGATGATTGTGAGGCCTCAAGATGTTAACTCGAAGCAATAACATACTACTTGTACAACGTTTTAGAAAGCAGTATAAATAGGCAGATCTTCTTTCCGAACTTGAGTTTTTCTTGTTGAAGTGAAACTTAGAGTAAACTGACTTGGACGAATCGAAATACATGTAACTAAGTTTGCAATTCGATACGCGTCTAAGTGAAAGATTTTTTATTGGTAAATCAACTGCTGGCTTAAGTCGGGAGTTGATTAAAAAATATTACACTTGGACGAGTCTCGATCCAACGACCTCAGATTTAGCAGACATTAGCACTAACCATTGCACCACGGAAGTAGTTGATTATTGAATACACAGAATTTGTATATAAGCGCAATATTATATACATTATAATAATATTATATAGGGTGGGCCAAAAAAAAAACGCACTTTTTTTAACACTTGTAGCTCAGCTTCTGTAATAGATAGAGATATGGGGTTTGCGGGGTCTGAAAACTACATTCTTCTACTTTACATTTCATATCTATAACTTTAAAAACATTTGGGTAAAAGCAACGCAATGACAGTTTGAAATAGGGTCTTTCAAAAAGTCGTCGTCCGGGTAGTTATCTTGTCTGATATTACAGTTTTAATAGAATAAAACACATATGGTGGAAGGGGGGGGGGGTTCTTTGTAGGTAAGT
>KZ651050.1:641348-656443 GCA_001010745.2 Gerris buenoi | reverse complement strand
TATATATATGTTTTTAATCTGAAATTGATATATATAAAAATTAGTTCAAAAAAAAAAAAAGATGGTCTGGCGTCTTTATCTGAGACCTTTAACCGAAGAATTAAAAAAAATTTAACCTGAGATGAAATCGAGGTATTAATAATTTTACCTCCAAATTTATTAGTGATACCCCATAAAAACTTTGAAAAACGTGATAAAAAATTATTCCTCAAAATGTTTCCGATGAGAGGGGTACACTGAATGGATATAATCCTTTCCCAATTATTATAATGTCAGTCATGGAAATGTCGAACCTTAGATGAGCTATGATTCATGTCTAAAATCAGAGTAGTTCACACAATTCTTCGAAATCCAGAGGAAAAAGAGAAATTGATTAGGATATGGATGAAACGTTAGATTTGTATTTAAATTGAATGAATTTTTTATTCATTCAAATTTGGAGCCTGGCTCCCAAAATTTGGAGTTTCTCGATTTTGCTATGGGGTATGATTTATCTGAGTATGTCAAATTTCGTCAAAATTTGCCTAATGTTTAGGCTAAATACGTTTGCACAGACGACATACGAAAGATAATAGACAGAATTTTTTAAAACCACTTTTTTGGAATCTTGGAACCTCAAAACGTGTAAATCCATCAAAATCTCAAAATCAAATTTTCGCTGCATCACAATACTATCTCTTTATATGATACAGTAAAAAGAGCTTAATATCATCTGCAGGCAAAGAGGAATTTAATGAATACAGAAACGAACAGAATGCATGTAGAGTTAGAAGATGGGGAAAATAACCAGTTTCAAGGATGTCCTAACACCTCGCGCACAAGAAAACCCTCAAATGGAAGTGTCTGGGCGTAATAAAAACAGTAGACGACAGATGGGCTCTCACACTGACCCAGGGGACCCCGTCTTATACGAAGATAAAAAAGAAGAAAAGAACCATGTTATTGTAATTCTAGTGCTTCAACGACGATATCCCACCAGGTGTTCCTCTCAAGTGGTCTTGCTATTCCCTTCCTATCTCCAAATGAAAAACACACGCAACTAAAATACTAGTGGACATTAAATCTTTGCATAGTGGACCACGCAAATCGTGTAATTATAAGCTACTAAGTAACTTTGATAACCCAATTATCTTTGCAATAAGAAAGAGCATAAAAACTAAGTAATCTTAATTATGTAATGTTAATTATATTAAATTAATTTCCAAATTAGTTCTTTAGTTTAGGCTCCGTCTGCAGTCTACACAAACATACGAGACTATTGACAGACATTTTTTTTGGAGTCAGGCAGGCTACCTCAATTCAATAAGTGTGTATCATTCAAAATCTAATTTTCTCGCCATCGCAATAGTTTCTCTTTATATATATTACGTTTATGAGAAAGAAAAACGAGATTCATTACTTTTTTTATATTATTATTTTTAAACAGCTCCTTTAATTGTAAATTACTGGAATATGTAGTAGGATGCCGATCGATTTTGCCTCAGCAAGCAAGTTTACATTAGAGGATATTACATACCACCTTTATGTTGTAGTTTCACCTTTCACGAATTTTGTGATCGGACCCTTAATTTCCACTGTTATAATACTCTAGGATGTATTTTACTATGAAAGATTTTGCCACAGCAATCAAGTGGGTGTTAAGGCCCTCATACACGATCAAACATTTTGCGCAAACCGGGGTCTTTAAAGGAGATGACATCCCACCTTTATGATGTCGTTTCGTCTTCACGAATTTTCTGATCGGAACCTTAATTTCCACTGTTATAATTAGAGTTAGGATTTTGCATATCTTGTTTTATTGTTTCTTTACGAATTATGATTTTTGGAATGCACTAGGCACTTTACATTCAAATTTAAAATTGCATATTTTGCATATTTCGGATATTATTCCATATAATTGCATATTTCCGGCATAAGTGCATATTTTCGCATTAATAATCTACTTTTAGAGAGAAGTTCCAACTAAGGTGCATATTTTATATGATGTTTCTAGTCAAACATATTTATATTATCTAGGTACTAAAACCTTTTGAGGATTAGAAGTCAATAGCTGGCCATACACGGACGGTCTTTCATTTCAAAAATCGCGACGTCTTTCCGAATCATTTCTAGAAGCTCGTGTGTTAGTGGACTGTATCACACGCCATGAAAATACGGGAAATGATTTTAAAAACGATTTGAGAAAAATATCCTTCTAATTATCATCTGCGTTAGTGGGCGTTAACACACGAGAGGAAAACGGGAATAAATTAAGGTTTTCACCCATACACTAACGTTTTTTCGTTTCAAATGATAAAGCACCGCGCAATCACTTAAAAAATCCTTTTGTCGAAAAATCTGACCCCATTTTCCCTTGCCATTCTTTCCTCTACCGTATCCTTTCATATCTCCTCTCCCGTTTCCGCACGGGAAAAACTTGCGGGGTGAATCTCCACTCTTTCCTTTGCCGTTCTTTCTTTTCCTCTTTTCTCTCCCGTTTGCACATGCCACGATTTTTGGAATGAAAGAGCGTCCGTGTAGGGCCAGCTATTCACTGTGTAACGGTGCACGTACCCCCACGGGTACGTGCACCGTTCTAAGTGAAATATTTTGCCGCAGCAATCAATTTGCTGTTAGGAGATGACATCCCACCTTTATGTTCACGTTTATGTGCTTCATCTTCCTCGAATGTACTGATCGGACCCTATCTCTAATTGTCAAAGGAATGTGGTTTAAAATGAAGATAGATGACTCAACTTACACAGTGCATACAGACATAAAAGCGTCAACTGCTTTTAAGTACGAGACCGGAGGTAGGGACGCTTGAGACTTGGCATGTTGAGTAGATAGAGTTAGAAGAGATGTCACTCCTAGGGTCACTCTCGCTGGTGCCGCTTCCGGTTTGATCCAAAATGACACCCACTGCAAATGAAATAAATAATTTATTAATAAATCGTCATTTTGAAATGTAGAAGGTACATTGGAAATTCGAGTATTTTTGTTTCCCTACAAATACAACTTAAAGAAACCCTAGGAGCTACATAAACAAAGATTTTTTTATCCTAAAGAACGGTTCTAATATAAAAAGAAAAGGAATGAATATTTTCCCATATAAATGATATTGATTCTCAAAGGTTTCAAAGATAAAAAGCACCAAATGTTCTGTTTATGAATGAACCCTAATAAATTAGGCTACTCGAGTATATTTGTTCTTGTAAATAACAAACCTACTTTCTCAGAAAAAAAAACTTGCGGGATACAAAATAAAAAATCATAGAAAAAATCGAATTAATCGCTTAAATATCGTTTTAACTACTTTCTTCATAACACAAAATGTATTTTTTTAAAAAAAATTTCGTCTTAAAAAATTAATAAAAATAATTTAAGTAATCAATTAAATAATAATAATCCTGTAAGGGCCTAGACCCTAGGTCCAGAGTTAATTCAACTGTAAATGTAATGATGAAACGGGGCTCTGGCAGTCGCTCCATCAGCAGGATAAATCGAATTATCGACATTTAAGTGGATAGGCGCCACATCATTTCTAAGTAGCCAACCATTTATATCGGGATGCTGATAAACACCAAGCATTGGAACCTTGGCGGAGTCGGAAATCCATCCCGGATCTCTAAGTTCCAAAACTTGAACGACAGCATTCAGTTACCAGAAGAAGTATTTCAAAAATCATTTGCCAAAAGATTATTCTTGTTCACGATATATTTTAGTAAATGACTAAAGGAAGATGCAACATTTTGAATTTAAAAACTAATAACGCAACTGAAAAAATCGATTTTTTTTTTTTTTTTTACTTCCATGAAAATGGAAGTATGGTGATACCCTCCAAAACGTGATTCCGAGATCTCTATGAAGGAGGGGTCTTAATAACCCGGGGGTATCATGGAAATCCGTTTCATATACATGTATGTCTGTGCGTACGTATGTATGTACGTACGTTCGTTCGTACGTTCGTTCGTACGTTCGTTCGGATCTTTAAACCTCTATAACATCGCTTCAAGACATCGTATTGAGATGCGGTTTTCAGCATTTTTTAGAACTTTTGTCGGCTAAACTGATGGCGCAAACCACATCATCGTAGCTTACGACGTTTCGGAGCTACAGCCACTTAAGCGCGAAATCGGTCTGCCGACGATAACTTCAGTAGGCTTTATTTGATTTCAATTTCCTTTGGGGTGTATATGTGCCCTATATAGTAGATTGTACCTATACTTTTTGAGCTCAATCGGACAAGTGGTTTGGGAGATATTGGCATTTTAGTGTTTTTTTAAGGGTTTTTTCGTTACCAAATTACGGGTAAACTGTAAGTCGTATCGAAAAGCGGATAGCACCAGTGGTAACTGATTTTAATAGATCTACAACTTTGGTCCTATGACTTTTTGTCGTAGGACCATCCCTTCTACCTTAAATAGGGACATGTTTTTATTTATGTTAAATTTTTGACTTTGAGCTTATATCATGTTCAATAATAGACCGATTTAATTTCTGATTGAGGTGCTAAAACCGCACATTAATGCCCTTTAAAACGAGTATTTATTATTGTAATTGTTTGTAGTACTTATAAAGAAGAATCGAAATTTAAAAGTAAAAAAATACTGTGTTATTTACTTTGTAAACAATCCTTTTTAACAAGTGATTTTAAAATTCTTTTATTATTACATATATTCTCATATTCTATAGTTAATAACAAGTATGTATAAAGAAAATTTAAACAAACGTTGAATAATAAAGTTTTTTGTTATAAAGAATAAAAATTAATCAATTTGTTTTGTTTTCGCATAAACTCTCCTTGAACTCTAGATGTAAACAAAACTCCTATCTTTTACTTTAGTTTACCTCTAAACATCGTAACGGTCGCACATATATCCTCTAACCTTTTTACATACTACCGACATTTATTAGGGTAACATTTTTTTTATGTTAAATATATATTTTTTACTGTGTTTATTATCATTATAATTTTTGTTGCAAAACTATAATCAATATTAGCTGTTTGTACGATGTAGTTTATACAGAGTTCTCTCTTGCTCACGTATTGACACGGCAACATTTCATGGAAGTCATGTGTGGCATTTCCACACCGGTACTTTTCAAGACTTTTCAAAACCACTTTTCTGGACTCGGGGCTTTAAAAATTGTTAATAAATCAAAATCCCAAAATCATTTTTTTTTTTTCGTCATCAGCCTACTTTTTCTTTATTTACTGCATATATGAGAAATTAAAATGTGGGTAAATCTATGAGAAAAAAAATTATAAGCGAATAAAACACTCACCGACATTATAACAATAAGGCACGTTGGTATATAAGTGTGAAATAAATAATAGCCCAATCGTCTCTTGAGAACAAATACTACTTCCAAGCAAGTGAAATTACCTATAAACAGAATAATATAAATATACATGATTAAATATATATTTTTATTAATAATTCAAATCGTTAAATTAAATGATTGACGTCTTTTATTTTGACAATTGTTTCTTACTTGTCAAGAAAATTATTTCTTTTACGGATTGGTGGATAATAATTAAATATTAAATGATTACACAATTTTCTAAACAAAAAAGTATGTATTTGACAGGTGAGGGTATTTTAAATCCATCTCAGTTATCTAATCACGGTGTAGCAACATTAAAGATAGATTGAGATGTTGTATAATATAACAATTACATTAGTATTTGTTTTAAATTATAAAGAATATAATGTCATCTAAAGGAGCAAAGGAATTACTTTTATTCTTCAGATCCGTCTTAAACCATATAGATTAAAATAAATTCATACCATGTGTATAATTCTTGAGTATCCTATCATTTGGTGTACCAAAGAGTAACTATAGGAGAGATTACTTTAAAGTTGCATATGATAATTTTGACATTAATATTAACTTCAACCTCATATGTATTTCTTTAAATTCGTATCAATAACAGTATTAGGTCATTATAAAATAGATGTTATAGATCCTGGAGCCATAACTATGGAAAGGAGAAAATGCTAAAACCGGACAAAAAAAAATGTACTTACTTGAGGGTAAAATTCCCAGCCGAAAATGTACCGGTTTAAAAGAATGACAGATCATTTTTGGTATGAATTGGACCAGCAATGCACATTGTTTGTGCGGTTTCAGCATTTTTCCCTTTCTGTAGCTCCAGGATCTTGTCCGTCACTATATCCTGTACTTCTGTCTCTGTCAAGGAGTTAGTTTGTGGTTATGGAACATGTGAAATGGAATTAACTTATTACATTTTTCGTTCTTATTTTTTCTTATTAATTACTGCTAATTTGATTCCCGATACTGCTTTGTTCATCGGGAATCATTCAAGCATTATGTTAACGGCATTTTAACATGTAAAGGAGGTTCTTTACCTTAGACAGATATGACCTTTTTTCCCCCCTTGCATAATTCCAGGGGGAGATTTTTTTCTGAAAACTATTCGTCCAGCATTCCAGACCCTGGAGTGGTTACAGACGCGAGGTTACTAGGGCTCTCTGCTAGAGTGGAGCATTCCAGACCTTGGAGTGGTTACAGAGGAGAGGTTACTAAGTTCCTGGAGAGGTTACTAGGATCATGGCGAGGATACCAGGATCCTGGTGAGGTTACTAGGATTCTGGTGAGGTTACTCGGATCATGGCGAGGATACCAGGATCCTGGTGAGGTTACTACGATCCTGGTGAGGTTACTAGGATCATGGCGAGGTTACTAGGATCATGGCGAGGATACCAGGATCCTGGTGAGGTTACTAGGATTCTGGTGAGGTTACTCGGATCATGGCGAGGATACCAGGATCCTGGTGAGGTTACTACGATCCTGGTGAGGTTACTAGGATCATGGCGAGGATACCAGGATCCTGGTGAGGTTACTAGGATCCTGGTGAGGTTACTAGGATCCTAGTGAGGTTACTAAGATCCTGGCAACTGTTTTAGCAACCTTCCCTCTTTACCAACTTCCATTTCAGGATTATCAGGGACAATTAATTTTCGCTGGATCCGAGGTAAGGGAACCTCCATTACTCGATAAGATAATTAGTGCTAACAATAACTCGACTACCTAGGAATCGAAACAGTATTCATATTTTAGGTTTACGAGAGTTTTATTATCAGTAGAAATATCCTAGTTATGTTTTTGTTTACCAGATTGCATTAATGCTGTCGGTATTTATATTTTAAATCCAATAGCCTCTTTAACTCTTTCAACTCCTGGTGAAAGGAGTTCATTTTTTTATTTTTATTTATTTATTTATTTATTTATTTTTTTGTTAAAATCGGCTTCATTATAAGTTTACCTGTAGAATAAACTTGAACGCAGTCGGCAGTGTAGTTTTTGACAAGTCTAAGCTGTGGTAATTCGATGTTATCGTTAACAACCAGAGGTACATCAGGGTCCCATTGAAAAATCATATCATCAGTCGTATGTGATACTAAAAACATAATTGACATCATGTTCAATTAGTAACAATAACAAAAAAATCATCATTCAAGAACACCTTTTTTTCTCCCAAGCGTTCATTTATTCTTATCATACGTTTAATATTTTTTAAAAACCTTATCGAGCAAGAATATTGGTATCCTAGGAGTTGGATTCCTTATCGACAAAGAGAAACATAAAATAAAATAGTCGAAAGTAATTGAGAGATGCATATACATTTCTTTAATTTCGTTAAAATTTGACATTAAAGTAAATAATGCCTCACTTTTTTTTTGGCTTCTAAACCCCCATTATTGTTGGGCTTGAATTTTTATTAAACTGTCTTTACGTCTATCACACGCACTGAGCGAATCAATGAATAGAGTAAATCTAAAATAGATATCTCACTAAAGAAGTAACAATCCTTTAGGAAATATTATCTCATTGAAGACGAAACTATCCTTTAGAAAATGTCTCCCTGAAGACGTAACTATCCTTTAGGAAATGTCTCACTGAAGACGTAACTATCCTTTAGGAAATGTCTCCCTAAAGACGTATCTGAAATTCGAAACTACTGAAATCGAATCTATCATGAAAATATTAAATACATTACATTACAATGATTAATTTAATGAGAAATTTAACAAGAATCCATGAATACTTACAGCTTTCCATCTGAAGCTTACATTCTTGGGAGTCATGAGGATATGTCATAAAATTCATTATACAGGAAAGTTTTAGCGTAAGCCTAAAACAGAAAAATAACGGTATTAAAAAGTTGTTAATCTACGATTGATATACGAAGTATAAACATTTAATATTTGCTTAGATGCGTAGAAAATGATTATTTTCGTAGTTGTATTCATTGCGCGTGCGCGTTTCATACTTCTTCACCTTAGCGTGTTTGTGTACATTTAACAAAACTAACTTACTAAACTATGTTTAATTAAAGTAACTGTTATTTCTGTATTTATTATTAAAATCCAACAATAGTAGATAAAGTACGGTACGCAACTCGTGCGAAAACTGCATTTTGCTTTGCTCGTGTGGTTTTACTACCCTCGTTATGCGCTCGGGTGGAATTTGCACCTGACACTGTTTTCTGATTATAAGTGTGTTTTACGTGTTTGTCAACAAAGTGATATACTTTTTCAGTTCCCTATACGATGAGTTAAGTTCCCAAAATCAATCGGTTTATTATAAAGGTACATTACTTAGTTTCATGTTCATGCATGGATCATCAAAGTTAAGATTAAGTTAGGGCGAGTTATGCCATTACGTACCTACTGCTCAAGGATTAGATTAGTAGTGTACGACATTTGGTAAAAATGTATTGTAATCTTTACAAATGATTGCTAGAGGTAGGAAGGTTGCTAAAACAGTGTTGCCATAGAAAAAAAATAAAAAATTCAGTTTGCACAGAAAAAATCTGGGTTTAACTGAGATACTTGGTGCGGTCGAGAATCGCTTGGCAGATAGAGATTATATTAGATATCCCTTTGTCAAACAGGACATTTGTATGACATATATTTGAGTGATTTGATTACATATACATGATTTGTACAAAGGAGAGTTGATATCCCTTTATCAAAATAATTCATTCCAATACGGCCTGCACATTTTCCTAACCTCTTCCCCTTACAGCACCGTCAGTTTTACCAAAATCTGGATTCTCTCTCTACCTGGAACTGTGCTGTGGGCAAAAGCCTAGGGTGGTATACGATGTTGGGTATACTTTGAGGGAACCTTTTCTGCAAGATAGTGAATTTTTGTAGCACAACTGCTATAAATCCAATCACTGCCATAGCAGAAAAGGTTAGATTACAATTGCTACATTTAATACGCACTCTGTAGTGAAAACTAGAACTATTGGTTTAAAAATCAAACAAGTATTTAGCCGATTTTGTTGTTAAATCTAAAATAACATACTTGACCATGTAGAGAATAGTTTTATCTTTGTACAGCCACATGTAATGGTTGGGAATAGTCATGGTTTGAAAAGTAACCGATTTGGCGTTTTTGAAAAACGAATCAGGTCGCCACATATTCTTCAACCATTCAACTTCAAGTAGCCTGAAATTTACGAACATTTAAATTAATTTAAAAAAATAATTAGATAAACATAAGAATAATTCAATGATTGTTTTTATAAGAAAATACCTAACTTATAAAGCATATCATTTTTTGTGAAGTTGTTAAGCAGGCTTCAGCAGCTTAGATACGAAAACTGCTTTCGTTCAAGTTATTACTCTAAACAACAAATTTAACAAGGTCGGGCGTGGGTTAGCGAGTTTGTTTACATTTAACAAAACCAATTTGTTGTTTGTTTAATTAAAGTAACTTTGACGTTTATATCGAGTTTTTAGTGAAAAAACTATGAGTGATTTAAGTGATTATGACGAAAGTGAGGAGAATTTACGCCTCCCGAAACAATTAATTCGGCACAAAATACAACTAATGAATTAATGTCATCTTTATCATAAGAGAAATACGAATTTACATACAAGAAGTTTATTTATTCATCTTATTTTATTTTATTTTTATTTTTTTGCTGAATTTATTATTAAAACCCAACAATCGTAGATAAAGTACGGTACTCGCAACTCGTGCGAAAACGGCATTTTGCTTTGCTCGTGTGGTTTAACTACCCTCACTGCCGCTCGGGTGCAAACTCCACACTCGCATGCAAAATGCTACTTTCCGCACTAGACGCGTAATTTATTATTACAGAAGGATATCATCAATTAGTATATATTTACAACTAATATTCTATGATATAAGTTTTATGGTATTAACTATCTGATATTTTTCCCTTTAATTTGTAAGAAGATAATTTCATATCACTGATTTGAAACTTGACCCTAATATGTTTCTTTCTGTGAAACAAGCTTTTAAATGAAGAACTCTGGATATCACTTACAAACCCGATAAAACAATGCCCCCTTCTAACTTACCCAAAAGAATTTTAAACCTAGAGGAAGTTAGTTCATGCCTGTCATGATTGTCATGGCTGTAGAGAAAGTTAGTTCATTCCTACGATAGACTGTCATACCTAGAGAAAGTTAGTTCATTCTTATGAAAGACTGTCATACCTAGAGAAAGTTAGTTCATTCGTACGATTGACTTTTATGTTTAGAGAAAGTTAGTTCATTCGCACGATAGACTTTTATGTCTAGAGAAAGTTAGTTCATTCGTACGATAGACTGTCACACCTATAGAAAGTTAGATCATTCATACGATAGACTTTAATGCCTAGAGAAAGTTAGTTCATTCGCATTTCATTTGTCTTCTACTTGTTAGCTAGGGGAAGCCAAAACGTAGATTACTGTAAGAGTGTCATGCTTTAAGCTTTTTACGACAAACAGCAAGAAGGAAATCAAAAATAATCTCGTAGATACTTCCTTATTCTAGAAGAACTCTTCCAAAATTCACTTTTACTTTAAATGTTCTTAATCCTGTAAGATGGGTGAAACTAAGGTTTTTCGGAACTTAAGCCAAATCAATTTACTAAATCTGTCAATTTAATAGACTGATATTATAACTCCAAGAATTTATTGTTATCATGGTTTACTGATAACTTATTATGAAAAGTTTTTAAGAAAATCGATTTACTCTTGCAAATTACCCTAGGTGTATTAAAACAGACCTGTTACGGCAAAAGTTTACAAAGGTACTCGAGCTACCTCCTTGTTGTGTATTGAGTACAATATTGCTCAAGTATAACGTACTCAATATTTAAAAGTGAAAAGAGAAAAAAATATTGTCAAAAATTAAATTTATTAATTATTATTTATACAATTTACTACTCGAAATGCTTATTACCTCTATAAATTTGCGTCCAAAATAGTTCCTCTAAATAGTAGGTGCAAATATAATCCAATTGAGTGGACAAAATAAATCACATCAGCCGGAAAAATAAATCATAATGTGCTGCTACTTTTCACTGTACAATTCAATATAAATGTCTGGCATTAAAAGAACAATATTAATTATAATGGAAACCATAGTAGCGTAGTGATTAACATAGTCGCAACTCGCTTGAAATCATAGGTCTAAAAANAGGGGAAGCCAAAACGTAGATTACTGTAAGAGTGTCATGCTTTAAGCTTTTTACGACAAACAGCAAGAAGGAAATCAAAAATAATCTCGTAGATACTTCCTTATTCTAGAAGAACTCTTCCAAAATTCACTTTTACTTTAAATGTTCTTAATCCTGTAAGATGGGTGAAACTAAGGTTTTTCGGAACTTAAGCCAAATCAATTTACTAAATCTGTCAATTTAATAGACTGATATTATAACTCCAAGAATTTATTGTTATCATGGTTTACTGATAACTTATTATGAAAAGTTTTTAAGAAAATCGATTTACTCTTGCAAATTACCCTAGGTGTATTAAAACAGACCTGTTACGGCAAAAGTTTACAAAGGTACTCGAGCTACCTCCTTGTTGTGTATTGAGTACAATATTGCTCAAGTATAACGTACTCAATATTTAAAAGTGAAAAGAGAAAAAAATATTGTCAAAAATTAAATTTATTAATTATTATTTTGTTGTATAATTCTGTGTGTATTTACAATTGTTCAAAATTTTTGTTTCTATAATATTAGGTTTGTCCCGACCTCCCCTTTTTATACCGTTCTTGGTATCGTCGAGCGGATCCTTTAGGGATCGTTTAGGACTGGTTTTATACGCATGCACTGACATTGTTCTGTTGTTGGAACGGGGTTTAGGCTATAAGTCGCACCGTATTAAAAACATCCAAGGAAACCTAAGAGTTAGGGAACCTTCCTGTTGACATGTGTGGCGGTTGCCATAACTGCGCATGACATACAAATCACAAACCCCAGTACTTGGTATTGTCAGAGGATCGTTTGGACGGTACAGTAAACGGTCCGCAAACGATCCCTGCGCGGGTTGGAACAGTTTGGAGGACGGTACGAAACACTGTCACTAGTCGGGTTGGAACAGCGTGTATCCATTGTACATGCCCGTGACGATCATGTGGACGGTACAGTGCCTGGTTGGAACAAACCTATAATGAGGGCTATAAATCATTCTTGATGTGTGTGAACTCCTCTTGGAATAATGTGGTTCTATGTTCTATTAGGAACTCTTGAAGTGATTTCGAGTTATTATTGTTTATCTATTTATTTCTTGTACATTTAGAATTCCTCTTGTAGTTATCTTGTTAAGTGAGTGGTTCTCTGGAAGTGATTTGGAGTTATTATAGTTTATCTATTTGTTTCTTGTGTATTTAGAATTCCTCTTGTAGTTATCTTGTTAAGTGAGTGGTTCTCTGGAAGTGATTTGGAGTTATTATAGTTTATCAATTTCTTGTTGTAGTTGATGTCCTAAGTAAGTAGTGATCTTGTTAAGAGAGTGGTTCTCTGAAAGTGATTTGGAGTTATTATTGTTTATCTATTTATTTCTTGTGTATTTAGAATTCCTCTTGTAGTGATCTTGTTAAGTTAGTGAATGTTATAATTGTTTATCTATTTATTTCTTTTGTTTTTAGAATTCCTCTTGTAGTGATTTTGATAAGTCTGTTGTTCTCTGGAAGAGATCTGGAGTAATTATAGTAAATCTATTCATTTCTTGTAGATGGTGATCGGTGATCTCTAGTAATGATCCTGTTATGTGTAAGGTATTCTTAAAGTCATGTGGTTTTATCTATTGTTGTTTTATTTAATCTTGTGAATATTTGTTCAACGCATTTTTCTTGTGTTATTTCGAAATATTGTGGTTCATCTGTAATCTTTTATTAGTCAAAGTTAAAAAGTATTTTAGTTCAAAAATTAATAGCTTTACTTTCCAACTATGATTAGCATCAGCGAGGATGATTTGTTTTGCAATTTTGTAGTTTAGATTATTTTTGAGTACTTTATTAAATGTAGTTTGATTCATTTCTGGAGGAAAGGCCAAAAATGAAAAAATAGTAATATATATTTAGCCTTTCTTTAAAATAAAATGAACTTAATTAAGCGACAAATTCAATAAAAATTGAATGCATTCTCAGCTGAAATTACATCAATACAATAATCATATCTACGGTAGGTACCTCTTCATATTAAATAGATTCTGTTAAGTGTTCTTAAATAATTAGGGTGATTGCGGTTTTATTTTTGACCTGGAGCAGTAATTTCTTTAAAATCTTATTGGTGCTTTTTATAGGATAAGCTTAATATAATTACATTGTAATCACATTAGCCTGGTCTAACAGTTTCTTCCTTAATATATGTTGGGACATTTTTAGGCTCAGTTCCTTGAATTTTGTGGATAGGAAGCCTTAAATTGTGATTAATTTTATATTCTCTACCTTGAAGTAGAGTTTGGAATTTTCTAAGACAAATTAAAGTTGACTAAAAATTCTCGATGTAAATTACACATCTTATAATTTATTAATTCGAATAAATATTGTACAGTTTTTCATATATATTTTTTTTTTTGAGAATTGATTTTCTAAATATAACTTTTAAATTCTTTTATATTTTCAAGTTTACGGCTTGAAAGACGTCGCTTATATTTTTATCAAGTCTATAATTTGTGTGAAGCTATTGTATATAAGTGCTGGCCTTCCAAAAATACATCAATTGTTGAAGATAACGACTATTGTCTAAAGTCTAGACTATATTTATGTTTTAATTTTTTTTTTTTTTTTTTAAATCTTAACGTTATCTTTTGCCTTTGTTTCTTGATACGCTGTCTCCTCTCATTTATTTTATTAATTAAATCGTATAACTTCAATTTGTGCTTGAAATGTTCAAAAGTTGAAAGGTTTTATTATCTACTCTGTTCAGTTGAAATTTAATCTGTTCAGTTGTCATATAATCTGTTTAGTAGTCATATTATCTCTATAGTAGTCATATTATCAGTTCAGTAGTCATATTATCTGTTCAATAGCCATCTTGTCTGTTCAGTTGCCATCTAATCTGTTCAGTTGTCATATAATCTGTTTAGTAGACCTTATCTGCATAGTATTCATATTATCTGTCCAGTAGATAGGATATTCTGTATATTATCTAGTCTTTTCAGTTGACATCTTATCTGTTCAGTAGCTATCTTATCTTATCAGTTGATAAGGTTGGTTTTTTCAAATTGAATTTACTTTATTCTCTCCCTTAGAAGATTGTCATTATAAGAGTTTATTTTTGTTTTGTATGTTTGCAGTACTTTTGTGTTGTACAATCATTTAAGTTGAAGGGTTGTTAACAATTAATATTTTTATAATACTAATTTAAATTAAATGGTAAATCTTTAGTTTTAGTATTTTTTTAAATTAAACTGGATTAACAAAAATATTTGTTGTCAAAAAGACATGTATATGTTTAGCAAATTTAATTTAAAAGTAAAACAGAATTGCTTTCAACCGCAGCCGAAAGAGAAATATATTTATGCAGTTGAGTCTCTCTAATCCGACACTTAAGGGGCCATGCCATATCGGATTACTGATAATTGTTAGATTACTGGATGTTTTATACAGGCCCCGATTCACCAATGGGCACACTGGGCAATTGCCCAGGGCGGCAAATTCTGGGGGGCGCGAAAAATCCAGAACAACAGTAAAAAAAAAATAATAATAATAAATAAATTTAAAAAAAAAAAAAATAAATAAAAATAAAATAATGGAGTTGTTTTGTAGCTGGTGAGTTTCATTAAAAACCTTTAAACAAATTTATATAACTATTAATATAATAAAAT
>KZ651050.1:623531-640935 GCA_001010745.2 Gerris buenoi | reverse complement strand
TACAGATGAATAGGTGAAGGAAGCGGTCACCAAGTTCATTGGTGGCCTGGCGGCGGAGCTCTTCGAAGCGGGTTTTCAGATGTGGATAACTCGTCAGTAAAAATGCGTAGAAAAATCTGCTGACTATGTAGAAAAATAGTTTAAAGTACAAGCTTGCATATGGTATACTTATTTATTGCAATAAAAAATACCTTACTCCAGAAAAAAAATGTGGGAACCTTATTTTTTACTTGACCTACGTAATTTAATCAAACATTTGACTTTTTCCTTATTTTCAAAATGTTAATGTTTATTTCATACACGAACTGTGGACAAATCCAAAGATAATATTTTTTCATTTTCATATCTAAGTATCTATTTCGTGTATTTTCTCTTTGGTAATAAAAGTTATAACTATTTTAATCCTCCTTTTTATTTCTTAAAAACAAATTGATTTTAAACTTTCAAAAGCCTTCAACAACACTGTTAAAAGGCTTCCTCACCAATATGCGCCTGCATATATTAGTAGTAGTTGTCTAGAACTAAGACTATGAGGTGAACAACTATCTTTCCACACAAACCTTAAGTGGCAAACGTGAAGGTGGAACACGAAATTGTATTGGTGTTTGAAGAATATTAAAATTCCAGTTTCAGAAAATGGCAAGGCACACCGGCAAGGAGAAGAAGCTGATAATGATAAGTATCTAAGTTGACAGTGTTGGGTCAGGAGAAAGTCATCACTTGGCTGGACAGAAAGTTGATTTCACAACTTTTTTGGATTTTTTTACCACACAACACACAAGTGGTTTTTGGTCAGATTTTTACATGGTATCAGCCCACATTGGTTAACCCTAAGATTACTATTCAGTAATCACAAATATCTCAGTCCTTTTTTGAGGGGGGGGGGGGAGGCGGCTACAAATGGTTTTGCCCAGGGCGTATCTTACCCAAAATCGGGGCCTGGTTTTATATAAAATAATTATTCAATTATTAAAACAGTAACTAGCGTTCATTATACGCGAGATATGAGTGTAGATACGCACTACGAATCAACGACTGATGTGTTGATTTGGTTTATTATCTTATACTTGGCAAGAGAGAAGGGGGCCTAATCCTCAGTGCCGGATTACTGGACGAGCCGGATTGGCGGAGTGTCGGACTATAGAGACTTAACTGTACTTATGAATTCACAGGATTTAAACTACATAAATAAATTAAAAAATAGTATGATGACAGATTTATTTGGAGTTTTCATCGTTGGTCATAACTTGAGTTTTCCCTAGAAGATCTACCTACAATATCGTGCAATAATATTAACGACCACCTTTTTTCTTTCAATCTAAACCGCAGGCCCTCAGTGTTATAAGGGTGTAATTGGTATTAAATTACTATGGCCATAAAAACTTCCAAAAAACCGCAGACTCTTTATTATTTAAAATAATATTTAAAAACGACAATACGCAATGGGACGGACATATCAGCCGCTTAATAAATCGATTAAATATGATGTTTAGATCTTTTCTAACCATCCAACCAGATATATATAGTTAACTTGGTGCGTAGGCTTCCGCGGGAAGACTCGTAATAAATAGCTGGGTCTTCCAGTGAAATCCACGTCACTAAGGGATTGAAGTCCATCTCTAAATATGCGGTGTCTACCAAATCCCTTGCAGTTGAGGCAAAAAATACATCGGACAAACTTGAAAACTAATCTCTGCCCTCCTACAAAAACACGTAAGAGCCGGCGAAAAGCAATGATCACAGATCAGCGATAGCTTAGCATTCTAAAGCAATCGGCCATCTCATCAACTTTGAGGACATACGTTGCATCTGTAAAAAGGTATAACACCAGGGTGGCTGGGGAGGCTATTGAGATCGAGAAACAACCAGAGAACTTCAACCGAGAGGATGGATTTATTCTTTACCGGACCTGAAACCTCTGCTCAGTACCTGTGCCAACAAGAAAGCAATAGGTGGCGCTAAGGTAATTTTTTCCAATTTAAACATCACCCACTCCACAAAGGAACACCGGCCAAGACAGCAACTGCCCCATCATCCAGATAAATGAGTAACCCGTTCCTGGAACCCCCGGAAACTACTTTCCAGGAAACCAGTATAAATCTGTCATTCTTTTCTCCAGTCATCATTATGTCTTGTTGTTGCTGCAATGAAACAACACGATGAATCTCACCTCTGAAGATGCTTCCAGTAGAGGAAGCGAAACGTCGGACAGAAACGGATTTCACTGGAAAACCAAGCTATTTATTACATATTATTGTTTAAATGCTTGTTTCAAATTCAGAGAGCCACACCCGAGTTGGAATTTATAAGTTTCCTTAGTAATCCCCTATCTTTTTGAGGTGATCATGAATAGCTTTTTAATTTTATTTCATTCTATACTTCCTATTTTGATTGTCCTGCAGAAACGAAAAAACTTATTTCTAAACAAGCAAAAACTAAGCTAAGTAACTCCCTATTCTTTTACAAATGAATCCTTTTCTCAGTGAACAACCTGTAAACATACCTGTATTCCGATGTCATGTTTTCGGGTAAGCGTAGCCTATGATCTTTCCATGTTTGAGCGAAAAAAATATCGGCAACATACGTCTGAAACATCAAAAAGTTAAAGCATTAATATTATTTTATTAGGTATTGGTACAAATACGCAGTATAGGCTGAAATTTTTTTTTTTCAAAATTATAATAGTAGAAGATTTTTAATAACATTTTCTATTGTAAGAACAAGAATTTGAAACAACAATGCATTTACATTTTATTGTTTCTTACGATTTCACATGGTTTAGTTAGGGATAAAATAGTACTGCAAAATTTTATCGACTGCCAAGTAAACATAAAAAAAAATCGATGTATCGAACCAAGAAACATCGATGTTGAAATATCAATGTATCAGCAACATCGATATGGCCTGAAAATCGGAATAAAATTAAAATCATACAAAATTTGTTCTTTCGATGTTTTGACTGATCGATGTTTCAATCCTACAATTAATTTTGGATTACTTTATAATCTTACTAACTTACTAAAATAAATAATATGACATCCTTGCCCATTTTTAGAATTTAAATATCACCCGCTCCCGCTCCACAAATGAACTCCGACCAAAACAGCGGTAATATGAGAGGTAATTATGAGAATATGTAATCACAATGAAAAATGAACAATGAACAAAGAACAATGAAAAATACGAAATAATAAGTTCTTAAGTTATAACAACAGAGGTAGTCTGTAAAATATTAAAATATGATACATTTTATAACGTTGAGCGCATAATATCAGCCACAGTCGACAGCCAAATCCATTTACCAAAAACATATACTTGGGCAGAATTCACGCAAAGTTTGTCATTTAAATTAATATACTTGTGTTTTTAAATAACTTTAAAACTTCAGTGTGTCCCTCTTTTTTTAAATATAGTCTTCTTTTTTGTGTGGGTCGTAGAGGGTAAATTAATATAATAATGACATTGTGCGCATAATACGAGTATAATCAAATCCATTTACCAAAAACATATACTTGAGGAGAATTCACGCTAAGTTTATCATTTCAATTAATCTAATAATAACATTGTGCGCATAATACGAGTATAATCAAATCCATTTACCAAAAACATATACTTGAGGAGAATTCACGCTAAGTTTATCATTTCAATTAATCTAATAATAACATTGTGCGCATAATACGAGTATAATCAAATCCATTTACCAAAAACATATACTTGAGGAGAATTCACGCTAAGTTTATCATTTCAATTAATCTAATAATAACATTGTGCGCATAATACGAGTATAATCAAATCCATTTACCAAAAACATATACTTGAGGAGAATTCACGCTAAGTTTATCATTTCAATTAATCTAATAATAACATTGTGCGCATAATACGAGTATAATCAAATCCATTTACCAAAAACATATACTTGAGGAGAATTCACGCTAAGTTTATCATTTCAATTAATCTAATAATAACATTGTGCGCATAATACGAGTATAATCAAATCCATTTACCAAAAACATATACTTGAGGAGAATTCACGCAAAGTTTATAATTTCAATTCATTCAATTTATCATTATACAGGGGTGCCCCCCCCCCCTTTCCTAAGCTCTATGACGCAACCCCCCCCCCTCTCTAAATTTTTGAGATATATGTTAATACATACACATCTTCTTTGGTTAACGTTATGTTGGTAAAATATCAATATGAATAATAAAACTAGTATCACACGTATAAAATTTAACTAAAACTACATCTGCCTACAACATTTTTAGGAAACTGATATTCAAGTAATTTTTTCTTCGTTATGTTGATAAACCAAATGCATCAATATGTTTTTTTTTTGTGGAAATTAAATCTAATACATCTTTTCCTGCAGGCATTAGCAGTAGCATTAATCATAGAAGACGTGTAGTTCAATACCCAAACAACATCTTCACACAAAATAATTGTATTTGTTACAATTGACCGGTTTCGGCTGTTCTAATGCAGCCTTCTTCAGATAATCTGTGTAGGTTATAAGGAGACTCTAAAAATGCAAGTGACTTGCATTTTTAGAGTCAATTGTAGCAAATACAGTTATTTTGTGTGAAGACGTTGTTTGGTTATTGAACTACTCCTCTTCTATGATGAGTCGCTATCACACACTGGAGAAAAACACAGTGGAAGTAGCATTAAGTTAGAAAGCCATGTGTCTACTAATGTATAGCCCCTAGGCTGCCTTTGATTATTTTAACTCTGCTCATTACACAATCAGCCGAACTTCTAGCAGGGCCATTGAGAGGATTCCCATTCCTCTGGGCAAGTTAGCATCTGAGCACCTTTGGACAAATAACGGCGGGGGGTCCGGGGATCCTCCCCCGGAGAATTTTTGAAAATTTAAGTGCAAAAAGATGAGTTTTAAGGATTTCTGAGGACAAGTTTGTCTTTACAAGAATGTTTGGTGGGAATGAATTTTGAAGTTTAACTAAGATGGGCTGAAAAAAATAATAATAATAGAGATGTTTTGATTGGTAAGTTTCATTAAAAACCTTTTAAAAAATTTAGATAACTAAGAAAAATAGTTATTATCACATCCATCCCCCCCCCAAAAGTACTATTTTTANCACTGGAAAGTAAGGTTATAAAAACTGGTTGAAATGGGGAAAAAAATTAAGAAAGAAAATGAGCATCGGTGGATTTTGGCGCTAATGGTTATTGTAAAATTATTCGTACTGACAAGGATTATACTCTACTCATATCAAATTTTGTATTATTTAAATATACTTTTATATTACCTTTCTCTCAGGTGACCAAAAGAAGTTTGCTTCATTTATTAAAACTATAGCATTATAATCTCTATTTCATTTTGAATGTAAATTCATTGAAGGCCACCATATACGGTCAAAATTTTTGCGCAAACATTTTGACCGTGTATGGGGCTGTTTGATGTTTGCGCAAACATGATGTTTGACGTGTATGGCCTAAATTTGTCCGACATCAGGTTTGCGCAATATGTTTGATCGTGTATGGAGGCCTTAAGAGAAAAGTAAGTAAATGAAAAATTTTCTTCACATTCAATAGTTTTTATAGTGTTTTTGAACTTGATAAATTTAAAAATCAGTTTTCACTCCAATCAAAAATTTAAAAACCATGAAATATCGGGCATAAATCGATTTCATCCTTGAACGTTTACACAAATAACTCAATGAGATCAATCAATAAATTTAAAACGAGATTATAACTGCTCATCAAAAGAATATTTTGATGCATTAATTTAATTTAAGTAAATAATATAAGTAAATGTATTTTATCGAAAATGGTGCGTTAGGATTATGTCTAATAATTTAAAAAAACCAAATAAATTCTCATGTATTTTATCCATTGTTCAATCATACGTATGTTTTCGTATTTAACTTTATTACCATTTATTTCAAGTCTCTTAATTACTATGAAATTAATTAGATTATGAGAGTGCCATTAAATTAAAAAATTATCATGAACCGAGATATGATTAAGTAATTGTGACGCTATTATTAATGGACGGATTATCACATCGATATCGTGGTTTCTCCAGTATAATTAGTCTTTATCATAACGATACAACATGGGGTCGGAGCTGCTTAAGAAAGGTAAGATACCATGATTCATGATGAATGGGAACATTGATTGATAATTAGTTCAGTCAGCCTCTTGAGACAATAGTCTGGCATTTCATCGTACCTGCAAGATAATAAAATTCTTCTTGTTTATTCATTGTTTGAGTTCACTTCTATAAAAATCGATTTTAAACTTAGTTCGATGCCTTTTTTTAATAATTTCCTGAGACTTTCCGATAATTTATTCATTTAACGAGAGCCATATTGTCTGAGGGGTTAACCGATGAGTCGCAATAGACAATTTTAATATTAATGTAAACTAGAAGATATTTTTGCTGATTTTTACTATTTGAATTAGGTCTCTGAGGAATCAAAGATCATCATCATCCTCTTAAATGCATTTTTAAATATATTTAAAGGTGTTAGCTCACCTCTGAAAATTCTAATCAATTACAGTAGGTATAATAACTTTGTTTCCATGGAGAATGAATTAAATAAATATTTAAAAAAAAAAACTATGTTATAAATATAGGGTGGGCAAAAAAAAACTCATTTTAATGAAAACTTATAGCTTAGCTTGTGTAATAGATAAAGATACGGGGTTTACGGGGTCTGAAAACTACATTTTTCTACTTTAAATTTCATATCTTTAACTTTAAAATCTATTGAGTGAAAGCTATGCAATGACGGTTTGAATTAGGGTCTTAAAAAAATCGTTGTCCAGGATGTTTTGATAGAATAAATGCATTTAAAAAGTGAATGTATCAAAATTTAAAAAAAAGCAATTCGTATTATACAGATTTAATTGTTATACGGATCAATATGTCCTCCCAGTTCATTTACGACAGCCTGTACTGTACATTCCTATTCCAGTAGGATATGGCCCTAGCAATTGTTGATTGACGCAAATCATCCCAGGCACGAAGAATCTTCTTTCGAAATTCATCAACGTCCTTTATTCTGCCTTCTACGTACACTCTTTGTTCTTACCAAACCCAGACAGAGTAATCAATTGGATTTAGTGGTGAACCGTTGGGCGGCCACTCGTCTGGCTAAAAGAAGTCTGGGCAATTCTCTTGCAATTATTGAATTGTTTGCAATAGCGATGAACGCGTAATTCGGCATTTGCTCTTCAATTTCAGGCAACATTGTAGTTAACACGTCTTCCATGTTTATAATAACACTGAGGAACTCCTCCCACAAGGAACTCCTCCCCCCCCTTCCTCCATATGATCTTATTCTATCAAAACTATAATACCAGACAAAGATTACTACCCGGACACACATACACACGTCATTGCATGGCTTTCATCCAATAGTTAAAATTTAAAGTAGAAGAATATAGTTTTCTGACCCCGCAAACCCCATAGGTACCTCTATCAATTACAGAAGCTGAGCTATAAGTGTTCAAAAAAGTGAGCCCATCCTGTATTAAGAATTCTTACCATTGAATTTTCATCGATGGAGTCGATACCCATAACAGTTACATGGAAATACACTATGGTCGGATTCCCTTCTTTTTTAGGCGGTCTCATCTTATCATATAACTTTTGATTTTCAGGCAATATTTCGCTAAAACTTAAACCTTGATTCCTAAAAAAAAGAAAAATCCCAATCACATTCAAAGTATTCGAAAAAATTGTAGTTACATTTCGTTTTAAAATTTTGCAGCCACTGGACCCCGAACAAGAAGTGATCTGGTGCTCGAGAAAAGTGTACTATAGTTAGCTTCATTTAAAATCGGAACTCACCAGTAGTTGGTACAGACTTGTGCTATCATTTTTATTAACTCTCCATTTACAATTAATATAAATGACCACAAAAACAACAATAGTAGCACTTTTAACATTCCCAATTCCCATGAGTTCTTGATCAGGGTTTAAAAATATACTGTAATATACTCTGACATAAAAAAAACAATGGTGGAGACTAACACGCACATCATACTGAAGGTGCAATGAATTAGTAAATAACGTTATTTAAGTGGCATTAAGCTATCATATCTGGCAATCAGCCACATACTCTATGGCATACGATTGTGGAAAAGTATAATAACCAGAACGGAGTGGCAAGTTAACAGTTGCTTCAGTTATTAGTATTCCTTTTCCTAGCAGTACGAACCGGGCTGCCGTATATTCCAGTGTCACTTGACATGATAAAATATAGGTTTTGAAGAAAGATAAAGCAACATCTACACGATCAAGCCGCTTGATCAAAACAGCGCGCCAAGCAATGGTCCAAGCATGATTGATAGTCTAGGAACCCTTCTGATGCTTGAGTCAACCTTTACGGAGATTGATGGAAACTTGAATGAGTCAAGCGGCTTGACGGAGCGCTTGATAGAGTCTCTCTAGAGCAATTTTGATCAAGCATTCCATCAATCACCTGATCGACAACCCAAATCCTGATTCGAAACCATGGTATCTATTCAATATTGATTCACTACAGTCCAGGAGGAGCAGTTCACTAGTCGAAAACTCCGCTACAAATGAGTGTTGATGATAAGATTGATGGTATGCTTGATGCGGGATGCTTGATGGGATGCTTGATGCGCCCCAAGGTGGCTTGAACGTCGTGTCAATCAGCTTGACGCGATGTTTTGATGAAGCGGCTTGATCGTGTAGGGGCTGCTTAAGAAAGGTAAGAATGAGAGATATTATCAATGTCATGTTTTATATTGAAGCTAGTTCGATAAAAGGCCCTTCTTTAGATTATTACTCCCCTTATATAATAAACAGAGGGGAGTAAAAATCTAAAGAAGGCGTACTGAATGTTCTTCTTTAGACTGTTACTCCTCTTATAAAAACAGAAGTGTGATATTTATTTGTCCCAAAGTATATTGGACTAAACATCCGTTTGTCTTAATAGTTTTTAAGTCAAAATTAGTTATATCCTAAAAACTTATAGGGGAGTATCAATCTAAAGAAGTACCCCATAAAAATTAATAAATAATATAATTTATTTACATTTAAGAATTCTTGTTTACCCCTGAATATTAGACTTTAATGGAAATATCAGTTTTAATTATTTTTGTATTAAATTTAGATAGTGAATTTGAATAAAGCGACACTGGAAAGTAAGGTTATAAAAACTGGTTGAAATGGGGAAAAAAATTAAGAAAGAAAATGAGCATCGGTGGATTTTGGCGCTAATGGTTATTGTAAAATTATTCGTACTGACAAGGATTATACTCTACTCATATCAAATTTTGTATTATTTAAATATACTTTTATATTACCTTTCTCTCAGGTGACCAAAAGAAGTTTGCTTCATTTATTAAAACTATAGCATTATAATCTCTATTTCATTTTGAATGTAAATTCATTGAAGGCCACCATATACGGTCAAAATTTTTGCGCAAACATTTTGACCGTGTATGGGGCTGTTTGATGTTTGCGCAAACATGATGTTTGACGTGTATGGCCTAAATTTGTCCGACATCAGGTTTGCGCAATATGTTTGATCGTGTATGGAGGCCTTAAGAGAAAAGTAAGTAAATGAAAAATTTTCTTCACATTCAATAGTTTTTATAGTGTTTTTGAACTTGATAAATTTAAAAATCAGTTTTCACTCCAATCAAAAATTTAAAAACCATGAAATATCGGGCATAAATCGATTTCATCCTTGAACGTTTACACAAATAACTCAATGAGATCAATCAATAAATTTAAAACGAGATTATAACTGCTCATCAAAAGAATATTTTGATGCATTAATTTAATTTAAGTAAATAATATAAGTAAATGTATTTTATCGAAAATGGTGCGTTAGGATTATGTCTAATAATTTAAAAAAACCAAATAAATTCTCATGTATTTTATCCATTGTTCAATCATACGTATGTTTTCGTATTTAACTTTATTACCATTTATTTCAAGTCTCTTAATTACTATGAAATTAATTAGATTATGAGAGTGCCATTAAATTAAAAAATTATCATGAACCGAGATATGATTAAGTAATTGTGACGCTATTATTAATGGACGGATTATCACATCGATATCGTGGTTTCTCCAGTATAATTAGTCTTTATCATAACGATACAACATGGGGACGGATTCGATAACAGTTTAGATAACCCAAACTCAAGCCCTATTCGATATTTTATCAATTTTTATAACACATACTATCATTACACAAACCGTAACGGCTTTTTTTGTATAAAAACCCTTTTTTAATTCGCTCCAGTGAATCTACAAAATGTATTCATATATAAATGTATTTTTATTAATAAGAGTATATTCAAAAGAAATCTTGGTTTCTAGTATTGTGCCTTGGAAAAGTTCCTTCTATTATAAAATAATTACTTGAGAATGTGTACTTCTAATCGTCAATTGAATGTTAAAGACTTTATTTTTCTGGATATTTCTCATTTCTTAAAACTTAATAATTTGAATAGTAAAATATTGGTATCATTTAAGAATACGTATGGATATATAAATAGATTGTACCATACGTAAAGTAAAAAGAACCACTATGTGACATTCTTATCCGAACCAAGGTGGGTTTCCTAAAAACTATATTCTTATTTGTAAATAAATCGAATACCAAATTATTTATTTGTTGTAAATCAAATAAAGGGATTTAACCAAAATGAAACTAAGATTTCTCGGTAAACTTCGCTACAAAAATAACATTACTTTATTTTTACGGTAAATGCACTGAAAAAGAACTTGAGGTTTCCGTTACACATTTGTGATATAAAAAGCCCTTGTTGTTTAAAGGGATCATTCTTAGCGAGCCTGAAGAAACTAGGGAGGGTCTTTTACAGAGAGTTGAAAAAGAAACGGCCCTAGGATCGATCCTTAGTAAATTCCGGAGAGGGCAATGTACGCATGAGAAAGGAAAGAAGGAATACTTACTCTACAAGTATGAACGGTAAGGTAACTAATGAACTGATACAGGGGGAGAAGATCGATACCAAGGGAATCTAGATAGGGGTCCACCCTGACCCAAACTCTCTCATGTTATGAGGTGTCTCTAAGAAAGGGCTTCGTGTGACACATTACTATAGAGAACCGAGTGGCACGTGGGGTCTATGAGATAGGAGCACACCCAGTCCCTTCGACCTCTTTATTCCTGCAATGCAAGCTACTCTGACCATAGCCACTAATTAAATGGAGCAGTTGGTAATTAACTTTTCGTTAATAATAAATACCGCCCCACAAAGTTAAACATTAATATTTTAAAAGTAATCATAAATAATTTTGACCTCTTACTCACAAAACCACCAAGTTCATAAGATGAACAAATTAATGAACTCCTATATTAAAACGTTTTTCGAAACACTTCGAAATAATCTGTAAATATAAAACTAAGGTTAATATAAAAAAATTGCTGCATGAAACTTACATAGTTGCTGTGGTCGTTGTGATTGAGAACAACACCAAAAGATTGATCATAATTCGTCCTAGCATATTAATTACCTATCGCTAGAACAGCAACCTCTTGGAAACCTAAAAGAAAATAAACATATTAAAATGAGAATATGTATTGAAATAATTTTAAACTATAACGTTTATTCGAAGGAGGGTCTAACCACGTGACAGTTAGCGGACATTTTGAGGTTAGGTTTGAAATCCTAACCTCAAGAAGTGTGTTACAAAGCTGAAAAGCTTTAGATATGCGGTAGTAAAAGTTGATTCGTACATTTTTTAACTATTCGTCGATGTAACATATAGTTCTCACTTTATATCAACCCATAGCCGAGCACTTGGAACCGTGTTCGGCCGAAGTCCCAGATCTGCCCCAACCGCAACTCCATTTTTTCAATTTGTTTTAATTCAAACTCTTAAATTATTCTGTAAATATATTTTCCTTTGCGTTCCTCAGGCGGTATCACTTTCCTACAATTATAATTTTTCGAGTGATGGACTAATAAACGCCCCTGCATTCAAACGGTATAGCTATCGCAAAACGTCTTATCTTCCTAGAGCTGGCTACGTAATTGGCGAAACTCGACTCCAATTAGTCGGGTCCAATTTATTGGGTGTAACCAATATTTCTGCCATTTTCCCCTCTGCCTGCTCATCGCAAATGTACTTTCCAACAACATCTTATCCGCTTTAATAAATCCTTTCCATCGAGAAAGGTATAGCGAATCTAGAGCTAAAATTATCAACAAGAACCTGAGTACAGTCTGGCCACTACTGACGAAAACCGGCTTCAGTTAACGAACGTTTTGACCGTGTTTCGTACAATTCGTCCGTCAAACTGACGAACTTTTATTCTTCCCAACACATTTCCAGAAGACTGCTAGCCTCATTATTTAAGAGCACAAGAATCAATAAATTATACCACTTTTTAAATTGTAATGAGTTAGAACTTATACTCTATTTATGCTATTGCTTGTACTATTGTATACAAAGCACTAAACTAAGCTATTGAGTGAAATTATTATTTATTACACATTCCAGTGCATATTTTTTGACTGTAGGTATTGTATATACCAAAAAATGGTTAAAAGATTATATTGTATACATTTCAGAGCTTTTTTGTTTAAAATAAACACTGTAACAAAATAAGGTTGCTAAATTTGCTTTCAGTACTCTTAAAGGATAGGTACGCAATTTAACAAAACGGACAAGTTCGTTAACCAAAATAATCGAACCAGCCGTTTCTTAATAGTGACAATATACAGACTTTGTTTTAGCAATAACTTCTGATACAAAACCCATTTAAATGAAACTTTGTGGTCAATAAGCAAAGAAACTACTACAAAGTTTCTAGCTCAATATTCGAAGAATTGTCGGGGGAAAATTACCCTTAAACATCGACTTGTTTTTGAGGAATGATTTTTAAGGTTTCCCTGTATTTTCCCTATATTTGGGTTAATACACAAATCGTAACTACAAGGTTCTATTGTTTGCGTTAACAGGATGATACAGGTGCGTTAATTGCAGACAGACAGACAGAGTATGCAGGAAATTATAAGGGGTTCTCCATTTTGCCTACTGATCCTAAAAATTCTTGAAAGATCGTCTTTTACAAGTTTTATTGATAATGTATTAACAGGGTAGGGTAGGGCGGGGCTAGTTGAGCATAGGGGTAAGTTGGGCAATTTAAATATCTCTGAAACTACGCATTTCACAAAAATACTTCAAATGAAGAAAAGAAGGGTACGAGGAAGGAGAACGCATCGCTTGACCTTCAGTTGCCCTGCGACAATCGAGAAAGATACCAGAAACATTTTTTAATTTTTATAGTAAAAAGTAAAAAAATTGACAATCGCTATTTTTCTCCTAGACTCGTACTAAATCAACCAAATACAATCACGAAAGTGTTGATATTTTATGTATTTATTGTACTTTTGATTATAATTAGCTATTTAGTCCCAAGTCCACCCATTTTTTCATAACCTAACTTTTTATCTAAAAGTCTAGTCGGGGCCAGTTGGGCAGGCATGCTCAACTTCACTCCTATACCACTAAAAAAAGTTTAATGTTTATTATTTTTTACTATACAGACTCTCGTTTTAGGATGGCAGACCGTTATAGTCGTGCCTTTTTATACTTTTCAATAACAATTTGTAAAAAAAAAGTTAAATACCCTGCATTTCATTTTAGGATGCAGACTTGTAAAAGAAAAACGTCAAATAAGTCAACAGTCAAGTGAAGCTGCAAAATCGCAAAATCTTAAAAAATATATATTTGATTATTAATAATGTTGAATTGTAGTTTTAAGCAATTTCCATAACACTATTATAGACCTATTCTTTCCATTGCTCAACTTGCCCCATACCGTTGCTCAACTTACCCCAGCCAAGGGGCAGGCTGAGCAACTTGAAGATTTTTCGCATTAATGATAATATTTTCTAAACCAGATCTGAGATAATTTTATTTTCTAAAGACATTTAAAGAAGGGTAAATTGCTGATCTAACATTGAAGGAACTAAGTAAATCCGATGAACCGTTTAGGAGTTATTATAGATTAAACAAAAAAGTGCTCAACTAGCCCCGCCCTACCCTACCTTAGATATTACTTAACTTCATTTTTATAACCGGGAGGTTCCAAAATTGAGCCCAAACGTGGGTAACCTGGGGCTATAGACTTGGTACGTGGGTCCAATAAGCAAACCCGTGGGGGAGGGTATCGGCCACTTCACGTATACACCTGATATGATCATCAGGGTCATATATAAAACATGTATTAACATATGACGCTATGTATTTTGTAGCTTAAAAAAGCTAACATGCTGATTTGTAATCATAACATGTCAACGTAATGTTAGAACGGACAAAACAATGGAGATAAGCTAAGCTCGCGGTTAGCCGCGCGGTTCAGGCTATGTAGATAACAATATCTGTATACATTGTGTCCCCAGATTGTGTTACCAATGCGTGTTATGAACAAAAAATCTAATTTTTCGAAGAAAAGTCACTCTTCATGAAACCTTATTCTTTTATAGTAGAAGGTACTTTATACTCAAAATGGTACCCTTCACCAAGAAGTACAATTTTTTAAAAATCGAACAGGAAGAAACTGGACCTAATTTAGTATATTAAAGAAAAGATCTTTATACATTTCTTTACACATTTCTTTATACTTTTTTTAGGTACATTTATGTTTCTTTGTCGCGTAAAGATGTTAAAAAACGAATTTCTAAAATCTCCTCCCCTTAGAAAATGTCAAATTTGTCTAATTCTAATAAATGAGAAGTCAATTTAAAGGTCTTATTGAGTGCATTAAAAGTTGTGGTGTTGCCTTCCTTATTCGATATAAATAATATAATATATTGAAACATCGGGGAAATCTTATTTATTATTTAAATATTAATTTATTTTTTTTATAGATGAATTGAGTTTTTTGTGCATAAATAAAGTTTCAAAAATAAGTTTTACCTGAGAATTGCAATGTAACTTAAAATGGAAGGGGGCGGGGCGCGATTTTTTTTAATGGGGCCGTGATTACGTAAGGTTGTCTTAACCACTGCTTAATAGGATCATTCATTTTTTGAGGTGTCTGAACCAAATTTGGTACACTTATTTGTCATCTCTCTGGTAAAAATACTAGGATATAGTTTCATCCTATAATACTCACTCATTTTCAATAGATGGCGGTCATAATGTGCTGCTTTTAAAGTAAAATTCCACCTTATCACCTATCCTATATCCTATATATATCACTACATCTCAAAAACTGTTAATTCTAGAATCACGAATTTTGCTACAAATCTTGCATTATTGATTTGGATTGCCTTTTTGATCCACTTTATTCAAGATGGCGGCAATTTTCTATCCACTGTTATAATAGTTGCCATATATTTCCTTGACATTTGATGAGTTATATCTTATGGCATAAACAGGTTCTAGAAAGGAATTTTGCAATCTGACTTTATAATTCAAAATGGCGGCTATATACCTGTTTAGAAGGATATTCCCCTTAATTGTGCATTTATCACTATATCTCGGATATAGTTGTCGCTAAAATAGCCAAATTTGATATATTAATTCCTTTACATTGATTAAAGACGTTCATTAAGCAAGACTTTTATAAATAATTTATGAGATTTTAATATCTTGAGAACCACTTTATCTAGGACCATGAAAATTGGAAATAAGCCACTTGTTATAACATAAAGATTTCCTGTAAAAGGATTTTTAATCTGCTGATTAAATTTAAGATGGCGGCCATATATCTATATTATAGCAGGTTCTTTCATTTATTGAGGTATCTGAACCAATTTTGCCCACATATTTGTCATTTCCCCGGTAACAATACTGGTGTAGTTCCATATCCTAAAACTCTCAAATTTTCAAGATGGTGGCCATTTGTAAAGTATTTTTAAGGCAAATTTCCACCTAATCATCTAGGAATCACTTCATCTCGAAATCTGTTAATTCTGAAATCACTAATTTTGACCAAAACTTGTTTTAAATGATGAAGACGTCCGCTATGAAAGGATATTTTGATTAAAAAAGGATTGCTATTTTATTTAAATTTTGATGGTTGCTAGATCTCCCAAACTATTTTGTCTAGAGTCTAGAACCTTGAACTTTGGAACACATTTATCCTAACATGATTTCCTTTTGGTTTAGATATTGTTTTCTGTGATCCGCCATTTCAATTCAAAATGGCGGACTTTCAAAATGATTTTTTTAAGATTGTAATACCTTGAGAACCACTTGATCTAGGACCTTGAAAATTGGAAATAAGTAATTTCTTTATATGACAAACATTCCCCCCTGTCAGATGATTTTATAATCTCCTTTTTAAATTCAATATGGCAGCCATATGTATGTATTAGCCATATTTAGGGAGTTTTCTTTGAGGATAGGGTTTATGTTGTGACTGTTATCCCTTTAATTTATTGATTTTTCATCTCCGCAAATAAGTAAGTAATGTAATAATACTAGTTATAGCCATAGCCTCAAGGAGAAAAGATAAGTTTTTTGGTACTTTTTTTAAATAAAAATGTTTTATAATATAATGTTAACTTTTATATATTTATTTATATCGATAAAAATGAATTTATTTAATATTTCTTTGAAGATAGATACGCCTTCTAACCTACGAATTTATCCACTATAACAATTAAAGATGGCGGACAATTTTTTTTTGTCATTTTACTATATCTTTTGAACTACTTGAACTAGAACATTGAAATTTGTAAATTAGTCACTTATTACGACATAAACATGGTCTATAAAGGGATTTTATCAATTACTTTTAATCCAAGATGGCGGCTATAATTCTTTTTAAAAGTTAAATTCTCGTAATTTTCATTTTAAATTCTGCAAGTCTTAATCGTTAGAATGGCTAAACTATAAAGTATGTTTCCTTTGATGATTTTAACGTCCTTTAAGCAAAGTTTTTTTTTATCTGTTATTTTAATTCAAGATGGCGCATATTTTTATGTATTTTTTAATTTATTATATCTTCTGAACCATTTAGAGTAGAATCTAATCCTTAAGGGTTATAATCCGGGGGGGGGGGGTTAAAAAGGTGATCCTAACCTGAACCATAATTACAAGGAAGTTTAAATTTGAGAAAAGGCTACTCCTCAGAAAATAAACAAGATTGTTTATGATTTCACTTCTAGAGGGTAAAAATGGGCGGGAAAAGGAAAAGAGACAAAGGATTTGAATATTTAGAGGTGATAAGGGAGCGGTAAAGTTATGCTTTAAAATCTCGTGAAGCTTTGAGAAGATTTTTAGGACGTGAGCCCATTCCTAAAGAGTAGAAATAAATATATGGGAAAGAAAATACAAGCATTCCAAACAACTGGGACTATAATTCAACGCATATCGGATACTTATTATTTATTATAATCTATATATATATAAAACTAAGAGTTACAGTGACTGACTGATTACTAATTCTCCTACTTCCCAAT
>KZ651050.1:604849-616628 GCA_001010745.2 Gerris buenoi | reverse complement strand
TTTTTATTTTATTCACCAAAATGCTGATTTTTGAAAAACCCTGGCAAAGCAAGTTATAAAACCCTGGCAGGTACATCAGCTAGTACTCATTATTTATGAAAGCCACAAAGGCGTCGCCCAAAGAGCCCCAGCCGTTAAAGTTTTTGCTTTTCCTTTCGAACGCAATGATGGGCGCTCAGTCCCCGTTTCTTTAATATTAAATATACAATACTAAAATTTTATAAGGACGGTTTAAACATGAAAAATAAGTATATTTCATATTTACCAATGTAAATGGATCAATGGATGACTCTAAAGACCCCCATACACGGTCAAAATGTTTGCACAAACATTTTGACCGTGTATGGGGCTGTTGGATGTTTGCGCAAACATGTTTTTGACGGGTATGGTCTAAATTTTCCCGACATCCGTTTGCGCAAAATGTTTGATCGTGTATGGGGCCTTAAGCAAGAGTGAAGAGGATGGGAATGTTTCATTCAAGATTGAAGCGGCAAGGCGAGAAAGTCAGTTGTATGAAAACGCGTGAATGAAGGCTATGGAAGGCCACGCAAGCTGTAACCCCAGCTCTGTGGTAATGGCAAAGGAAATATACTTTAAATTACAATTATCAATAACTACGGGAGACATAAAGAGAAAAATAGACCCCCGCACCGGGACTCGAACCACGGGACCTCCTATTTTCCGTACAGGTGCTCCTACCAACTGAGCTATACGGGTTTTTAAGTTTTTAGTAGTTTTCTTACTACCGTAGTTATTGATAATTGTAATTTAAATTATTTAAAATTTAATCTTTCGGTAGTAAGAAAACTACTAAAAATTAAAAAAAAATTGAATTAGGAAATATACTTTAAAAATATAACTATATAACCTAACACATTACCACTGAGTATAAATTTACTGCTCATCTTTTGATAAATCTAAATATAGTAAAAAAATAGTATGTACATAATCGGCGAAGCTTGCTGTTTAAATTCTGAAGAAAATAATTTTCTTAGATACCAAAAATTCGCCCGACTCTAAGGTTTAATTTAAGAGTTCATTCTCTAGCAAGCTACATCAAATTTGCAGGGGGAGAAACACTCGTTCCATAGATCTACACTAGAGACAGCTGAACTTAACTTTCTGGTTATGAAGAACATTACTATAAGAACTTTCTAGAGCATTAAGCATAACTAGAGACTTAGACCTTTTCAGCTAAAAGTGGCAGTCAAATAAGCTCAGACAAATAAGAAATAAGCAATTACGGATCAAAAATACCGTCATTTTTTGGAAATTGCCGTTATCGAGATAAAATTTCATAACATTTAACCATAAGATCTAAAACCGATTTTTCTAATCGTATAATAGGTTTTAATAGATATGTCTCTCTAATTAAACTTGTACACCCATTTTACTTTGCTACATATTATACCCATCTCAATACACATATACCTAAAGCATTTAACCATACGACCTAAAACCGATTTTTCCACTCATATAATAGGTTTTAATACGTCTCTCTAATTTAACTTGTACACCCATTTTACTTTGCTATATGTATTATACCTATCTTCTTTATTTTTCACTCTCTGAAGGCCACAATTCTATTTCTAGGATAATAAGGCCTCCATAAAGTTAATCATTTTCAATTTTACCTATGATCAATCAAAAATAAAGGGTAAAATTGTAGAGGAAACTAGGACAAATGTAGGACTTATGTGTGACTATTGAGCCTTTAGCTTTTTATCACTATAAGCAAACATATCTGAATAAAGGTCTATATTTAGAATTGCTTAATATTAGTTTGTTTAAATGATAAAACAAATAGTATATTTAATATTTATCAGTGTAGGTAATCGGGAGTAAATTGTCTTCTGTTACAAGTTAGTTAGTTCAGAGTGCTTTTATAGAACGAACTCATGTAATGGTGAATGTCCAAATATTAAAAACTTATATCATATTACCATAACACCTTAAAAGAAAATTATGAACTATATTTTTGAGTTTACTGCCGTTGGTAAAAGAAAATGGAATCCTAATATTGATAATTTTATCAGTTCAGTGTAACGCCTATAAACAAAGTACGAAATATATTTTTGAGCTCACTTGCATTTTGCATCGGTATAAGATAATAGATTCGTAATAGTAATAATTTTATCAGTTCTGTGGTAATGATTTGTATTGTTACTAGGACTTCAAAAATAATTAAATATTTTCTAAGAGTAGAATTCGACTTTCTTAAGTGAAAATGATTACTTTGATTTCCACGTTTATTATCAAAAGGAAGTTAAGGTGGAGTAGGCATAAATTATGTAGGTCTTCGGTCTTCTTTAGCACTGCTGAGGCCTCTTTTTGAAGTATTTATAAATAACGTACATTAGAAGTATGGGCCTCGAAAAATGCAATAATATAATTAATTTAAATAAACTTGACAATGAAGATTTAAATCTAATTCCTATCACAGGTTTAAAATGTCTAGGTTATAAAAATATCTATCTAGGTTAGACTTATTTTATCTTTAACAAATACGTTATAATTAAGATTAACCATATTATCAACTTAAAAAAAAGGAAACAGTTTTTTACCGACTATTTTTCCCCCTCTTAACCACTTAATAATAATTTGGCACAACGGGGGGAAAAATAGATTGTTTTGTCTGCTATTATCATTTTTGGGCTTGGAACTTCTAAATGGATGTCACCTCTTTAGAATTGGTTTTTTCATATTGCTTTAGATTTACTATTTGTTACGCTATGTGAATGCTTTTTTTTTATCGAGAAGAAGTGATGACTCAACTAAGGTAATGGAATACCTTATAACATTAGGTTATATTACGAGTTATCTACACAAAATAGTTTCAACTATTTGAGACAAAAATATTTCAATTATATTAAGTTACAAAACGATAACTATATGGAATGTAGGTAATACTTTTGTAACCGTTTTGGTATACAAACCATTCGAATATTTAATAAGTGTCTAAAATTATTTCTACCAATACCAAACTGTTTTAGAAGACGATAAGGAAAACTTGTGTCAAATGTTCCCTTTATACGTGTTTCTTGGAATATTTACGGGAATATAACAATAAATCAAAGATTTGCTAAATAACAACAATACTAAAATAATCACACTAAATTTGCGGCGTTTAGACATGTATAACGCCTAGGTTAACTAAAAAGTTCTGAAGTCGTTCTATGAGAAGCGGTTCGACCCTGATCGGGCGGTACCGTACCCTGTCTACATTTCGTGCACAAAACAAACAAAGCGAGGTCTGCCCGCTCTTAAAATTCGCCTGGACGAGTAAGGGGGATAATTTTTTACCAAGGGATGATTTTCGGAGAAGCCGTTTTTTCGAGGAGAGGAATGTGATCTCGTCAGTGGAAGAGACCGGAATCGATGGGAATAGAAGCGGTGGGACCTGGTGTTCAAGTGGTTCCCCCTATAAGAAAAGGGGGGCTGCAGTGGGGGCCGCAGTAGGGCGCCGCAACCACTCTAAGCCTTCTTTTCAGCCTCTTGTTCTCTTCTCGTCTTATCCCTTGCCTCCCGCCTCCTTATTTATAACCGATGATAACCCTAATTACGTTCAGAAAAAGTTCTTTTATTAAAAATAAAATTCTTTTTTTACGCTCCACAGTGACTTTACTCGACCTTAATAACAAAATAACTGATTTTCAAAATTTTCAGCTGACGATAAATCAAATAATCAATATGTCTTTATATAGGTGCAGAGTAGGTATAGAGTTTCAAGTATATATCACCAACCACATATAATGCTGATATTCATTAAGCAAGCAGCAATCTTGGTCGTGCTCAGGGCCGGCGCAAGGGCCATGCGAGACATGCGGCCGCATGTGGCGTCAACTTGGACGAGGCGCCGGCGAAGCCGGGGCTCGTTACACAATTCACACACGAGTGGCGTGGCGCTGGTTAGTGCCACCTCTATATGCTAACTTATTCAAGTTGCGCCTCCGCCATGACTCGTGACGCCACTCATGACTTATCGAAGTGGCGCGCCACTTGCAAACCATTAATTTCTTTCTCTGTTCTTCCAGTGTCGTTCTATCTTATTGGGTGTGAAGGTACGAGTGGCGTCGGAGTGACTTGGTGAAGGCGCCACTTGACACCCTCTACCACTCCATAACAGTGTACACTGGGCCATAAGTTAGCATATAGAGGTGGCACAAACCAGCGCCACGCCACTCGTGTGTGAATTGGGCCTAAGGTGATGTTAAAAGACGTGCACTTTTCATGATAAATAAGAAGTTAAATTGAGGTTATCTCCAAAACTGTTACACTTACGACACAAAAACGACAAAAAACCGTTGATTACTTGTATTGTTTCTGTAAACATGGCCGTTACTGAGATATTCACAAAAAAACACGATTTTGATGACCTTTGACCCCAGGTAGTTCTTTTAGCGCGGCACTCGGATCAATGGGGACTTTTGACATTTTGTTTAGAACCGCAATATTAAGGTTCATGCCAAAATTCAGCTTTCCCCTAATTTTCCCGAAGTTTAGCCTTTTTTTGTCTAATTGCTGGACTATAAGTGGCTTAGCAACGTTGGCGATTGAAAAACAACTTCTTAACACTATGGATACTGATACTGATTCCATTTTAAAAAGACTTCGCCAAGCTAAAAGCCAGAAAAGTGTGTTTTTAAATGTTTTATTGTAAATTTTATTGTCATTAATTAAAATACAGTACAAGTACAGGATAATAACAAATGATGTTACTTATTTCAAATGAAAATATTACTGGATAAATATGTTTTAAGACCATATCAGTTGGTACCACTTGAAAGAAAAACTCATAAAGTTTTGTTTACATTGGTTTGGGTACGTCTCATCTGTTCGTTAAGTCAATTGTTGTCAGTGCTGTGTAATGACTAAATTTGAAGACAGTAAAGCATTTTGTGTGCTGGATTATCACATTAACAACCGATCAGTTATTAGTGTACAACTTCACTTTAGAACCGGATTTAATGAAGATCCTCCAAGCATTCATGCTATTCGCATGAGTTATGACTGCATTTGTAAAAAGAAATCAACTGGAAATGAGCGTCAGGGCTTGACTGCAAGTTTGACATCTGTCGTGTCGCAAGAGATATCGATCATTTATAATGTTCGATATCTAATGTTCAAATTTATAATGTGTACCTGTGCTAAAACGTTTTGAGTTTTCCTTAAAATTTAACCATTTTATTTCTTTGTATTATAAATAAAACTACATTTATGTACGCTTGAAATAATGAACATCATTAGTAATAACACTGTATAAATCAGTTTATTTATGTAATCCCCAAGTCTTAAGTTATTATAAAATAGTTTTGAAAATATTTTGTTGATTATTTCTGTAACCTCAAGTTTGTTGCGCTGCACAAATGTACTCTAGTTATATATATGTATATACAACACACACACACACATNTGTGTGTGAGGTTTATGTTTTAAAATTTAGTGATATACACATATTGGCGCCAAATCTAGATCTCGCATGTCCCAAAAAATCCCCTTGAACCGGCCCTGGTCGTGCTTGTCTTGGTCTTTTATCATCCATATATGCAATTGAAAAATATAGGTATATAAACTTTAATCGATGGCCAGAAAGATTTCCTACTGATATAAGGAATATTTGCATTATGAATTTCAACTAATATCAGAATTATCTATAATAAAGTCATCGTCTTACCAGATTCCTGCTTGCACTCGAAAAACAACCCTGTCATATTTTGGCAGGCATTCATACCGGGCACGGTTGACTACATCGACATTTACAACTGCAGGGTCTAGCCCCAGTGAGCAGAGTAGCCCAGTGTAGCCTGTGTGAGAAAGTGAATGGGATCTCTTTTCACCGTATTAGCATCCATCCTGAATTAACTCCTGATGTGGGAAATCGTTGGCTTAGCCATTATGCCTATTTCCCCTAAGTAAGTCCAATTAGCGCAGATGATCCAAAAAACATCCTTGGGATATCCTTTTGTCCAAATTGTATCCTGTCCATGATCGTTTGTGCATAGGCTTCCCTACGGCAATCCAATTTTGAATGCCTTATTGGATAATCCTAGGATAATCATAATCATGTTACAAAAGTAGGCCCATTATGGGTATCCCATGAATATCCAGTTAATGCCGCTCTTAGACTCGCTGAATAAAATTTCGAACTTGAAAGATCTTCCCCTATCTGGTTTTTTTATTGTTGCAGATGTGTAGATAAAGTTGTCGGGTTGCTCATTTTATGTCATTTCAAATTTCAAATCGATTTGGAAAGTATTTTACGGCGTGTTAAATAATGTTATATTTTCTAAAGCTTTTTGACTATATTAATAAATTTAATCAGGTTTAAATATCTACTTTAAATGCGGTTTCATCGGTACGTCTCCTGGTCTAGTGGTTAGCGTACCTGACTATTACCTCGGAGAACCAGGTCCAAATTCTGCAGACAGCACACATCATAGCTTATACTATGGATATCTACCTTACTAGAGAACTCATTAGGTGTAAACATCAAGAGGTAATAGCGTAAATATGACTACTTAATAGTGTTGTCATTATTTTAAATGTTTACATTATAAACACCCAGAATATGTCCTAAAATTGTCACTATTGGATATGATATGGACGTTCCGTGTGTGTTAAAAGAGTGGATATCGGGTAGCCTTAAGTGCACCATAATGTTATGGTGCGCTCCACATCCATGAAATTGTCAAAAAGTGAATGGTCCTATGGATATTCGAAGGACAAACTTGTGCTATATGGGAGGTACTCAACTCACTCTCTGTGAGTCCGTCATTTTGCCTGGTAGTTAGAGTACTTTAAGAGGGTGCGTTAAGAGGTTTGCACGTCAGACCCACGTGCGAGGTCTACTGATCGGACTCGGGGGAAAAAGTAAATAACGAAATAAATCAATAAGTAAGGAAACAATTGGCTTACAAAATTCTACTGGTAGTATGGATGGGTACTTGTTTATACCAACAACTGACAACAACTAACTACAACTGACTATACCTAAAACTGACTTAGACCTAACCAACACCCAGCCCAGGGCTAAGTTATTGTCCTCAAGGGCCCCCCCCCCTTATTTTACCTCTTTATAGTGCCACTACGAAGGGATTTTTTTCCATTTTCAGAAACTGTAAGACGTAGATGAAGCATTTGGAATTAATGGACGTAAGCAAGGGCAACCAGTGAGAAAATATTTGTGATATTCACTCTATAACAGTTAAAACAGGTGGAGGGTACATTTTTGTGTTTTTCAAAAACGTTTACATAAGGTATTTACTATTACAGTCGAAATCTATTCTTAAAAGTTTCGAAGTAGTATACTTATACATCCTACAAGAAGATTTAGAAATTTGAGGTATTTACGTTATCTATACAAATATCTGGCAGAGATAATCATCGAAACTCTAGCTTAAATAATATTTACCCAAATTTGTTATCTAAGACTGTTACGTAATAGAGAACAGAGAACATCAATCCATTTAGCTGCCGAAAATTCGAGTTTGTATAGTTATAGTTATAAGTTTCATGGCCTTTTGTGTAATTTGATGTAAACTAACGAAATTTATTGCTAATCTCCACATACGTGTAATGTCCATTGTAGTTTAGTGATTAGATTACATTAGCGTAGAGCGTGGCATAATTCTAAGGGATATTGTGGTCCCTCATCTCTACCACCCATTGTAACCACTGCCACATCAAAAGGTTCATTTTTCCATTCTAGCAAAGTAGATTGAAATTTAAACTCGTCTGTGCAGTGTGGCAGTTTAAACTGCATTACCAGTTAACCCCCATCCCCCCCCCCCATCTCAGGATATATACCACTAATGGAGGACGTACCACAAGTGGTAAATGTGACGAAAAGGATTGGTTCAATCGAATTTTGCTTAAAACTAAAGTCATTTACTGAAGGCGATTTGTCTGTCAACGGTTGGACTTATGGAAGGCAAGACATTTTTCACACTAATAGTCGTATTAAGAGGACGTATAATGTGGGCGATCGTCGATCTACTCTCGATATGAATTAAATGCAGGAAAGTACCGGGTCTGCTCAATGGAATCACCTATTGTCAAATTGGAATCATCTATATCTTATGGGTCTTTCACACCAAAGATGCACTCTGCGTCCTGGTCGCAAGTGGCATGTGCGTCTTGCATCCTTATGAAACGAGCGTTCACACCGAAGTGGCACGTGCTACTTGCATCTTCTTATCTCTTTTGTTTGAACTCCTCAGTTTTTTCAGTGCATTTGGGTTTAAATGATGAATTATCAATCATCCGACTCTTCAGACGATTAAATACGAATTTTCGATGATGGAGCGCGGTACCCGCCAAATAAGGACGCTCGCTAATAAAACACCATAGCCGGCTGGTTCTCGAGTCGCACGTGCCATTTGCATCTGCATCTAGGATGCACGTCGCACTTGCATCTTCGGCAGTGGCGTAGCCAGCTCTGATAGCGCCCGCCCGCAAGATAAAAAATGCGCCCCTTACTTAATAAGCGCCCTTTACTTAATAATGTAAATAGATATTTTTTTCGAGTAAAAGTGAGTTGTAATAATAAGAATAAAATAAGTAGCTTAGATCAATCTTCAGGAAATTCTTAAACAAATTAGTAATAGACTTCAAAAAATAAATATAATAATAAGAATAAAATAAATAGCAATTGATATAATTCAATTGAAGGAAAAAGTTTAAGGTTTGAAATTTCTTTAAGGAACTTATTAGCACATAACAAGCATGTAACAAAAATGTAAACAAGCTTTAACAAAAATATAAGGAAACTAATTTCTATTAAAGAAACGAGACGTGAAATAAAAATAATATAGGTCAAAATAGAACACATTAAAATATAGCATTAAGTTTAAAATTATACTTGATAGGTAACTTAAAAATCGGTTTAGTTAACAAACTTCACAAAAATTAAATAAAGCTAACCGAAAATTAGGTAATTAAATAAGCTAAAACATAATCACCGTCACGCAAAATCCGTCACGAAATCTACCGATGACAATAACTTGAGTAAAAATTCACTGAGTTAGTTGAAATTCAGTACACATGTTCATTTTACTAATGCCCAGGCTAAGTTCGTTGGACAACGTTATCCGCCCAAGCGTTCACGCGCAACGCTCGCTAACGTAAGCTTCAAAAATGTTAAGACGGGAAAAAGTGTTATTAAGGAAGCCTGTTACTTGACTTTTATTTTTGTTATATATGTCAAATGTCACTTATTTTAATCTAACATTCTTTAACAATATTATACTCTTTAACTAATTTTTTTCTTCACTACATATTTATTGTAAGATGCTTGCTTTAATGATACAAATAACACTTTTCTTTTAATTTTGCCTTAACTCCGCTAGGTACAAACAGTAATTTTGTCTCTTTTCTAACTTCGCCATGTATATGAGGGGTTCAGTATTAAAGTGGACCAAGTCAATTGAACCTGATTTTTGTTACAAGACTTGTTTACGTTATTATGCTGTATTAATTGTTATTGCACTTTCAATTTTTTTCAACAAAATCCTGCCCCATTAGTTGATTCTTCAATAAAAATGTTTAGATCATCAAAAGAGTTAACAATGAACATGTTTTGCTACTAAAAGATATCGTTATCTCAATTTTTAAAAAATGGACTTGGTTCACTTTAACTCTGAACCTTTCATAGTAGTTAGCAACGTATACGTACTTAGCGGTGTGATTTTATAATTTTAATTTCATGAAAAATGTAAGGAACTTCGTTCCCACCGGGTGTCCCGCGACACCACACGTATTTCTTATTTTATTAACATTATTTTTATTTATTTTTTCACTTTCTCTCTTTTTCAAATTCTACCTATTTTTTTCTCCTATTTTTTGCGCCCGCCCGCGGCCGCGGGCGCTGCGGCCCGATACCTACGCCCCTGATCTTCGGTGTGAAAGCTCTCGTTCAGTTATACAGTCCGGTGTTCAAGATGCATGCATCTTGCCACCAGGACACATGCATCCTGCGACTTGCTACTTCGGTGAGAAAGACCCCTTAGGTTCATTTTGTCATAAAAAACTATGGTTCCATTATCCGTTATTGGTTTTTTCCCCCCAGGAGTAGAAGAAAAAATAAAGATAATAGATGGAACGCCTGTTTCCGAAACGTGAATAAATAACAGCTTAGATAATGAACTACGTCCAAATAATATACTAATTATTTCTCATCACGGGTTTCAAGCTCTTGAAAAGAGGTCTTTAAAACTTAGTTATTTTTTACCTTCATATTGTTAAACATACCTCATACCTTACTCGTAGCGAACCTCTTAAAACCAACTTATCCAATATTATAAACATAAACCGTAAATGAATGTAAACTGGTTCAAGTTACTTGATAAGCCAAAAGAAAACTGATTTCTTGTTATTAATAGTGTTATAAGTTATAAATAATCATCGGTTTGATATGTATTATCTGTGAAAACTGAAGCTAGGGAAAAATGTTGTTATTCTTGGCTTGTGAATCATCTAGTCCCCTAACAGTATAATCTGATACTGAATTCTGCAAAATCAATAATTATTGAAAGACTATTATCAACTGCTTTATTGATATATTTAAGTATTTCCTATTTATTTCATTACAATTATCTTAATGTTTTTTTTTTTTTATCATAGACTAAGATAAAGATAAGTCTGTTACCATGCTTTATGTAAGTACGCTTAGATGAATTTCTTTTAGAGAATTTATGTTAAGATTTATTATGTACTATGATCATGTTGAGATAAAGATCTCTATGTGTAGGGTTACCATAATTTATGAAGGCCAGATCCGGACAGAGGGAACTCCCAGGGGGAGGGGGGGGAGTCTGGAGGGAAAATGGCAAAAAAGTAAAAAATATGTATCCCTATACTTTTTTTTGTGAAATTGGGAAAGTTCTTGCTTCATACTTTTCAGATGAACTAATTTCCTTTAGAAAAGGCTTGTAGTAATTTTTTATTTTGTCGTGGAATTCTTAGCATGTCATAATAGAATTTGCTTTAATATTATAAAGCTCTTTTACATCTGACAGAGATAATCAGGGCCGTTTCTACCATTAGGCAAGACTAGGCAGCCGCCTAGGGCAGCAAAATTTAGGGGGCGGCAAAAAAATATTTAAAATTAACTGCGAAAAAATTTTAAAAAGTAAGAGAAAAAAAGAAGAAAAGATGTTATTATGAATATAAATGGTGATTTTTTATTTTATTTTTTTTTTTACATTAGGTAGATAGATGTAAGGATAAAATACAATTATTATTTGAGTAGGAATAATAATATAAAATCTAGGATGACTGGGACGAAAATAATTATTTTATTATGAGTTTAGTTAATGTTATCTATTATCTAATCTGATGTGAATATGAAATAACTTTGCTAGATAAGAAAATCTGTTCCCCATTTTGGTCCTATGTAAGTTTCAACCTTCTACCCTCATTTATTTCTCTTCAACGTATGCCCAACACCAACAATACATTTATTTACACTTTTAGCTAAAAGTACTCATGTGTACTACCAGTGGCGTACACAAGTATTTCATCTTGGTGGGGCAAACAAACCTAGTGATGCCCCCTATATTTGATGCCCCCCCACTTTAAAGTTGTTTTTTTCATCATAAAAAATACCCCACTCTTTTTTCCACGCCATGTATTTACATAATGCAATTACACGCCATAATTTTTGTTTTCTAAACTATTTGAATTTTACTTCCGAGCTTACCGAAGGAACAGAAGCTATGTTCAGAAGAAAAAACATTTTTAGGTTTCCGATTTCAAAAATTCCTAGACAGAAATCCGTTTC
>KZ651050.1:560832-591931 GCA_001010745.2 Gerris buenoi | reverse complement strand
AAAAAAAAAAAATAGATAAATCTAGTACTCGATAAATTATAACTTAGATGCTTCAACCTTATTTTCTATTCTTTCAAACATTGACATAAGTCTTACCCCCTTACAAACAAACAAAAATATTTTCACTAACCCACCTTATTTTATATTGTTAAAAAAGCTCTCCAAGAGTATTTTTATTTCAAAAACTTATAACAAATCAAATGTTTTGTTTCAGATTATCAACTATCTTCTTGCTAATAAGTTTTTCTTCGTTCTGAGGAACATGTTATACACTGATAATCACCTAGCAATAGGTTTCACTCAAAAATCCGAACTTCGTGATCTTGTTAACGAACATTTAACCAACATAGTTGGTCTAGTAGGTCTTGGAGATGCAGTAACAGCAGATTATGTGTAAGTTTTATTTTTTTCTCGGTTAAATAAAATTAGTCTTTTAAATTTCTTAACATTTACACAAGATTCAAAGCTCAACACTATTCAATAAGTTAGTAAGACGATAAGCCTTTATTTGTTATTTTTAGCACACTACGCAGTAAAGGGGATGAACCCAACTTACGTTTAAGTAGCGGAGAACAATCTAAATTCGTAAGGAGCTTTGTCGATACACAAGATGAGGCTAATTATTATGTAATATAGAACCTAGGATAACCAATTAGAACTTAAATTATTGGGTGCTTCTTTAGATTGTTACTCCCCTAGGGGTTTTTTTTTTTTTAGGATATTAATGAATTTGACTAAATAACTATTAAGACAAAGGAATGTAAAGTCCAATTTACTTTGGGACAAAGGAATATCACACTTCAGTTTTTTTAAGGGGAGTAACAGTCTAAAGATGTGCCAATTATTGTATATTTTGTCTAATCTTATGTATGTGAGGGTGATGACAAGTCACACCCTCAGATGCACTACTTATGACTCAGTGTGTCTATTTTATGTCAACTTTTTTATTAGTAATTATTTAATTCTTAAAAGTAGACCCATGTCTATGAAAGTTGGAGAACCCCTGTTCTATAATTTTATTTCTTTAAGCTTTATGACATTTTCTTATAATTTTTTTTTTTTTTTTTTTTTTATATTGTGACTACTTAATTATATATATCTTTTTTTACCAATTATTTATGCATATAATGGACTATTTGTGATTTTTTTTCTCCCTGTAGCCCATTGGTTAGAGAGTTTGCCAAGCACTTCTTGACTAATAGAACAACTAAAGATGCAAAACCTATTATTATGAATATCGCGCTGAATTTGAAACTTGAAGGGACAAACGCATTCGTGAATGGAATTATTAATGGTGAAATTGCACCATCGACAATGTGCTTCTATGCCATCGTCGAATGCTTTAAACGAGGTATGTATTTGTTACAGTCATTTATTAAATAATTTTAATTTTCCTCCCTTCTTTTCTTATTTGTTCTTTATTAATTTAAATAACATGAACTTTTTGTTTTAGGGTATTTTTTCGTTCCAAAAGGGCTCTTACTGGGCAGAACCCTTGAAGCTTTGGCTGTGTTGTTAAAGAACGGTGCCACTTATTGCCCACCAGTGAAAAACCGCAGGTGTTTTGATGATGAACCAATGGCGTCTGACTCGAACGACATAGATGAGGATAGCAGCGATGATGATGATGATGGGCCTTCCACTTCCACAAGAAATCACTTGTCTCCATTAAACCAAGAGGTAAATAGACTAACAATTCATCAACACTGTAATCCCGTGATTATGCACACTGCAATAAGTGATGTGTTTTGCCAGCCAAGCAAGAATGGCGGTGTGAGAGCACGTCTCTGTTAAGCCCTATATCATGTCTTCTAGATCAGGTATAGGTCCAAAGTTGGGTGGGCATTATCGGGCTTGATGAATCGGACGCGACAAAACGATGCAGGACATAGTGTAATGCCGAGCCAACATCTTATTGTCCAACATATCTTAATGTCTGGTGTTGGAACAGTTCCTATGTGTCACGCTTGCGTGGCACATCCCTTGGTGTCTCTCACTAACACAAATTATAGACTAACAATTATTTATATTTAGTTTTATAAAGGAAAAGGATCTCTTCTTTCCATCTAACTCCTACAAAATCCGATCCCTCCGCATCACCAATGCCCCGATGTAACCAACCTAACAATCCACAATGACCTGAATTTTCCTCACATCCATGATCTTACATTCTCTAGCTACAAATCCTTCAATTCCAAATTTTCCGTTCATCGTAATCCCCTTATCTAAAATCTATCCTCAAACACACTCCCATATAACCTCCAGAGACAACTTAATCTTAAGTGGCTACTTCACCTATTACAATTATGTAACACTTATTGCATTCTATAGACAAACAATTGTGGCCACTATAGAATGAACTTATATTGTCAAAGTTATTACAAATATAAAATCTGTCCGAGACAACTCAGACAAACTTTCTCATATACAAGTTCGTAATTACTTAGCTCAGTGTTTTCTATTTATTAGTTTTCGAGTTTTTGTAGGTACTTTTAATTATTATTGAATATTTTATCAAAATTTATCGTTAAAATATCTTCTCGGGGGAAATTGAACCAGGCATCTCTCCATCGCGTATAAAGCTATTTTCTCAGGAACTAAATTTTTCCCGGGAAAGCAGCTCATCGTTAGATCCAAAACAAAATCGTCAGAACTGTTTTGGAGGAATATTTTTTTCAAAGATTTTGGGGGTAGTGCCTCCAATTTTGGAGCTAAGACAACAGATAAATAGACGACAGACTGACATTTTTTAAAAACCACTCTTTTGGACTCAGGGGACCTAAAAACGTGTAAACCCATCATTAAAATTTAAATTTTCAGACTATCACAATACTTTCTCTTTACATGTGAAAGTAAAATCTGAAGTAAAGATAGGTGTTAAAAACAGAGACATTTCTTTCCTTCTATAGACCAATTATTATTTACCTATCTTAATGATCATCAAGCTATCAAAAGTATTCTTATAATTGGTATAGTTCTGAAAAAGAGTCACTGTCAATAAAAGTTTATAAAAATACTTGACTCCGTTGACCCAGCACTGATAAATTTTGAATTAAAATCAGTCATTTTTAGGAATCTCTGAATAATATCAGTAAATTCTGAAAATGCAGCAAATTTGTTAGTTTTAACTTATTTTATTATCTTGTTTTAGATGTTAAATGAATCTCTTTCGTACGTCAAAAGCATCGAATTTGCTGTGAGTGTGGTTGATTACTTAACAACAGGGTATCCAGTTGATATACTTTCTCATTTATCAAAATTTGTTCATGTATTGGTGGCACAACACCCTTTCTCACAATTCAAGTTAGTATTATTATTATTATTTAAATTTAAAAAAAAACCCTTTACAATTTTATGTTTATGGTTTTTATTTAATTTAGTAGTTCTTACAATAAGTCTTTAAATGATTAACTGAGTACATCACTAAAGTTTACTAGATAAAATTAAAAAGTAAATAAAAATGTTTTTTTTTCATGGAATATGTACTTAAATCTATTCTATTTAATGTATGAATATTTTAAATTAAGTGCCTGGTATAATTATTATTTACTTAAGTTAAAGTAAATTATATACTTATTTTATTTATGTAACTGGTATTATTCTTATAAAGTAAGTCTATGTTTTTATAGATTTATAAATAAATGCAGTTGAACCCCGGAAATCTGTAATATTTCAATATTCTGAACAACTTTTGGGGCAAAAAAAAAGAAAAAATGCACCCACAGATTTGAGATATATGTTTCTTAAAACCCTATCCCATTCTCAGTTGCATATAGTGTATTTCCAGCAATACACTACCTTTATATCTCTCCCTTCCTCTGCATTTCTATGGAACCAATTATTGTTCTAACTTATTCATAAATATTCTAAATCTTTTTTTAACATAAATACTTGGTATTCCACATACCGGAACATAGTAATACATGTGTTAACTGTACCAGAAACAATTTTATAAATATTAATAGACAATAAAAGTAGAAACCCCAATAATCCTACAATTCAGAAATCCAAATAGGCTCTGGTCCCAATTAATTCGGATTTCTGGAGTTCTACTGTATAATATGTATATCCTTTAAGTTAAGCTGCAGAAAAATTGTTGTACAAATTTGGGCACTTCTTTAGATTTTTACTCCCCTTAATAAAAAAAAGCTGAGGGGAGTAACAATCTAAATAAGGTGTAAGGAATGTTCTTCTTTAGACTGTTACTCCCCTTATAAAAACAAAAGTGTGATATTGCTTTGTACCAAAGTGTATTGATCTAAACATCCCTTTGTGTCGATAGTTATTTAGTCAAAGTCATTTATATTCTAAAACAACATAGGGGAGTAACTATCTAAAGAAGTACCCAAATGTGAAACTTAAGTTGTTTTATATGTTAACATAATGTTCAACTTTTATTTCTAGAATTCTTTGGTATCTTCCACTTCACCCGAGGCTTTATAAAGATCTATGGGTTTATCTTTTTATATGTTAACATAATTTTCAACTTATATTTCTAGGATTCTTTGGTATCTTCCGCTTCACCCGAGGCTTTATAAAGCTCTATGGGTTTATCTTTTTATATGTTAACATAATGTTCAACTTTTATTTCTAGAATTCTTTGGTATCTTCCGCTTCACCCGAGGCTTTATAAAGATCTATGGGTTTATCTTTTTATATGTTAACATAATTTTCAACTTATATTTCTAGGATTCTTTGGTATCTTCCGCTTCACCCGAGGCTTTATAAAGATCTATGGGTTTATCTCTACTCGTTACAACGTCGTGAGGGAAGTAGAAGTAAATCTCTTTTATTAGTTGCGACCGAAGGTAAAACTCTCACCGCATATGAAGCCGGACTGTTTTACCCTGCTTTGATTACGTTTTGTACAATTTTTAAAAGACATCTTTGTTTGTGCAACTATGATGGTAGCACTCCAACAAATGGCAAAAGTATGAACATTTTTTTAGAAACATTTATTTTTTATCTTTAAACTTCTCTTATTTTTTTTTTTATTTCTAATTTTTTTAAATTGATTCTAGAGTTACCATTTAATAAATCAAGACTAGTAGAACTTAGTACCAGATTGAGGGATCTTGCATATACAATTTTGAAAACTGGAACGCCTGATAAGTCAATGATGCTAATGACCGACATTGAAGAATATAACTATAAGTTGATGGAAGACGCGTATAGGGTAGGTGTTTTTGTTTTTAAGCATAATATTTAATCATTATTAATATATGGCTCTATATTTAATCATTGTAACAATACTACCATTGTTTAATATTATCAATAATACATTTATCATAAAGTTATCAAACATTTTGATTGTGAAACCTTGCTTATTAGTTGTTATATTTTTTTTGTGTTGGCTAAATATAGTCATAGTTCTGATACAAAATCTGGAAAGAGGTTTTTTTGTTTAATTTCCTAGATAAAGCCCTGTTATTAAGTTTTATGATAAATCCCTGCTCTAATCTTGGTTGTTAAATTTTATGCAGGTAGTTTTTTTTTTGGTTATTGATAACATGATAATAATAATGGTCAATATAATATTTAATATTAAAAAATTAAATAAACAATTAGTACTTACACTCAACTACTCCAAACAGTATATATTCACAGGCTTTATAAAGTTACATACTTTTTATAAGTTATTTTTTCCTTATATTTTGACTTGGTATACTATTATTTTTATATTACAATTGATTCCATTACTCATTTGTTACAATGCATCTTAGTCTTTCTCTCTACGTTGAATTTAGTAATACAGTAGAGCCTCGATAAGAAGTGTCTCAAGGGGATAAGGGAAACACTCTTGTTATTGAGGTGCCCGTTTTGTTGAGGGTCTTGTTAACAAGGTTATTTTGGCTATCAGTCGTGTTATCGAGGTTAATGGGCGGGGTTTTCAAGTCTAGACTTGTTCAAGGTACCTCATGCCTGTATAGAGTCGGGTTATAGAGGTTGACTTCTCAAAACGACTTGTTATAGAGGTTCTGAGTTATGTTGTGAATTGGAAAAAATCCCGTGTTATAGAGGTTGATTTCTCAAAACGACTTGTTATAGAGGTTCTGAGTTATGTTGTGAATTGGAAAAAATCCGTGTTATTGAGGATCTTTGAATAAAAATTAGTCTCGTTATAGAGGTTAATTTAACATTATGTGTTTTGGCAATCTCAAGGGGATTCGGAAATTGCACTTGTAATTGAGGTTGTCGTGATATTGAGGGTCCTGTAAGTGAGGTTCTACTGTATTTTTCTTTTTTTTTATGATCGAGGACCAAGCCTCCATGGAGCTCGAAAGGAAGAGCAAAAATCTTAACGAACCCCCTCAATTTTGGGCTTATTTTTCTTATCTCCTCTACACTATATTGATAGCATGGTTTAGATTCGGTTTTGGCGAGATCCTTTGTATAGAGATTTGTCCTTTTATTGTGTTAAAGATATTTTCTTTGTTCCGGTGTCATATTACATAGTCTATTATTTTTTTTCTTTAAGTGTTAAAAAAACATCAAATAGTGCCTAAATAGAGCACTTTATGCAGTTATGTCTATAACAAATATCATTTTTGTTTGTTTGTTTTATAGCCATTAATAAATGTTTTGAGATTGCTTCATTCACGAGAGTTTGTGCCAGATATGTCATATTGGATAAAACAAAGTATGTTTGAATTCCCTGGTATGCCACCATTTACTGACTCAACTTTGTTATCCAGACATGAACTTTTTAAGGACCCGACTATGTGTACGTATGATGTTTATTGTTTATATCTTGAATGATAACGTGTTATCACTTATTTTGATATTTGTTTAATTGTACACTTTTTTTCTTTAAAAAAAACTAACTTCAATAAATAATTTTCTTTTGTTCCAGTGGATCGATTGATAACTTCTACGAATAATGCCACAAGACCATTTATGGTTCTAAGAGATCTCCCTTTTACCGTTCCGACTCAACGGAGATTGGTTTTATTACAGGAACTCTTCAATGTCTTAAAAGCTCATTTTCAAAGCCCTCAGGACTTTGTTAACGAGAATACGTTTATTAAAATAAGGAGGGACTACATCTATGAGGATGCCTTTGAAAAATTGTCAGATTTCGAAAGTAAGATAAGCTATTAAGTTTACGATAAAATTTGTTTTCACAGTTTATACCTACTAATGGCACTTCTTTAGATTGTTACTCCCCTTATAAAGAAAACAGAGGGGAGTAACAATCTAAAGAAGGTGTAAAGAATGTTCTTCTTAAGACTGTTACTCCCCTCATATGAACAGAAGTGTGATATTCCTTTGTCCCAAAGTGCATTGGGCTAAACATCACTTTGTCTAAATAGTTTTTAGTTAATATCATTTATATTCTAAAAATTCATAGGGGAGTAACTATCTAAAGAAGTACACTAGTAATCATACTACTAGTAATTATACCTACTAGGTAATTATACCTATTAGTTAATAATACCTACTAATAATAGCACTTCTTTAGATTGTTACTCCCCCTTATAAAAATACAGAAGATAGTAACACTCTGAAGAAGGTTTATAGAATGCTCTTTTTTAAACTGTTACTCTCCTTATAGAAACAGAAGTGTAATATTCCTTTCTCCTAAAGTTCATTGGACTAAACATCCCCTTGTTAAGTTTATAAAGTTATTTATATTACAAAAAAAAAAAAACCATAGGGGAGTAACAATCTTATGATGTCTTAATAGTTACAGATTATACCTACTATATTATTAACTATGACCAAAAAATACATTATCAACACTACTCTTCAATACTAAATTTTTAATTAATCTGGTGTCTTAAGATCCCTTTATAAACCTTAATTATGTTTAAAATTAATCCTAAATTAATATGAATCAATTAATTATCATGCATTTGTATTAATATTTGTGAAATTATTTTTTTTGTTTTAAAGTGCCTGACATTCGTGTTCACATCCGAGTGCAACTTATCAGTAGTATAGGCTACGAAGAAGTGGGTGTCGATGGAGGTGGTATTTTTAGAGAATTCATGACTGATTTTCTTAAAGCCGCGTTCGACCCTAACAGAGGCTTTTTCATGGTTAACCAGCAAAATATGTTGTACCCAAATCCCAATGCAGAAGTTTTATACATCAACTTCAGAAGACATTACTTCTTTATCGGAAGAATGCTGGCAAAGGTAACAATTCAGAAGAAATCTAAAGAAATCTGTAGTTCATTTATTTTATATACTATAGGTTTGTTCCAACCACAATTCAAACTGGTTTGGAACTGTCCGACGCATGCGCATCAGACCACATTTGAACGTTTTTGCTAATGCACATGTGTCGTACAGTTTGAAACTAGTTTAGAACTAGTTTGAGGTGTGGTTGAAACTAACCTTATGATAGTGTATAACATGTATCTCTTTTTTCAGGCATTGTTCGAAGGTATTTCATTTGATTTGCCCCTAGCTGATTTTTTCCTTGCTAGTATAATCAAGAGAGACCGTGACGTAAACCTCTATAACCTTCACTCTCTTGATCCTATGCTACATAAGAACTTGACATCACTATTGAAATATGAGGGAGATGTTACTGCCCTCGGCCTTAATTACACATGCGTTAATGATCTTTATGGCCACACCACAGTAAGTATTATTTATATTTAACTTAATTTATTATTTAAGTTTGTAGGGTAGGGAATAGTGTGACAATTTTAGGTCAAAAATCCATTTCAGTTATTACGTAGGTCAAGTAAAAAATAAGGTTCCCACATTTTTTTCTGGTGTAAGGCATTTTTTAGTGCAATAAATAAGTATACCATCTGAAAGCTTGTACTTTAAACTATTTTTTTACATAGTCACCAGATTTTTCTACGCATTTTTCCTGACGAGTTATCCACTTTTAAGAACCTGCTTCGAAGAACTCCGCCGCCAGGCCACTGATAAACTTGGTGATCGCTTCCTTCACCTCTTTAGCTGTACTGAAGCGTTGTCCACCCAAGAGTTGAGTTGCTTCAATTTCGGAAACAAGTGGAAGTCGCGAGCAAGATAAGGGCTGTAGGGGTCATGATCAAGAAAATGAGTACATCAAGCAATTGCAGTACAGATGAAGAGGTGAAGGAAGCGGTTACCAAGTTCATCGGTGGCCTGGCGGCGGAGTTCTTCGAAGCAGGTTCTTAAAAGTGGATAACTCGTCAGGAAAAATGCGTAGAAAAATCTGGTGACTATGTAGAAAAATAGTTTAAAGTACAAGCTTTCAGATGGTATACTTATTTTTTGCAATAAAAAATGTCTTACACCTGAAAAAAATGTGGGAACCTTATTTTTTACTTCACCCTCGTATTTAGGCACCTAAATTTTGTCATTTAACTCGTCATTCCATGATAATCTTAGTGCGTAGGCTTGCGCGGTTGATATAATCATGATTTCTAGGTATTCTGGTGGTGACTGGTGACCATGTTTGATGTGGTTTTTGACATTTCACTTCCTACGCTGGAGGCATCTTTAGGGTTGTACATTTATTTCAAGCAAGGGACAACGTGAACTAGGATGTTATACTTACCCTAGTTCACGTTTTCCCTCACTTAGAACAACCTCTGAAGATACCTCTAACATTGGAGGCGAAATTTCGGAAAACACAATAGACATGACTTGATCACCACCAGAAGACCTAGAGATTCATGATTCCAAAAACACTCATCTGCTGTATCGTGGATATTCCTGACAAGGTGGTTTACCTGGTTATAGGAGAAGTTTCTGGCCTCAAAATAGTCCTGTTCAATAAATATGTAAACAATGGACCATCTCTAAAAAATAATGGTGTTTTTTTTAATATAAACCCTATTTAAAAAAAAAAAAAAAAAAAACATGTATCCTTTTTAAAAATCGATTTGTTTGGATTTTATGAACATTTATAATTAAAGAAAGGGCCTAGATAAAACATAGAATGTCAATAGTTCTCATTTTTATCTGATAATTTTTTTTTTAGGTAACTGAATTGATTAAAAATGGCGAAAAAGAATGCGTCAACAAGAACAACCGAATTGATTACATCCAGATTGTCTCCGACTACAAACTCAACATACAGGCGGAGGCACAATGTAATTATTTCAAGCAGGTATGGTTTTTTAAAAATATTATTCCTTTTATATTCGATGAATTAAAACTTTTTTATGCATTTATTTTTAATTCATTTGTTGATTTAACAGAATATTCAGTATTATTTAATATTATTTCTTCAAAATCATATAAATTATTTTCTATTAAAATCATTAAGATAAAAATCTACTATTTTTAATAGTTTTTACTTCCTCATATGATGGGTAAGTATTGAGATGGTGTAAACAAATTTCTAAAATATTGTCCATTTAAATACGAATCTAACAATATAAGTTGTTTTCCTGGGAAAACGGAGAAAATAAAAAAAAGTTTCTGAGATATTGATAAAAGAAAATCCTGTTGAAAGCTTTTTTTGTTCTTTTAAAAATAATTTAAATGAAATATTATGGAATTTAAATACAGTTTCAATAATATGACAAAGTTTGTCTGAGTTGTCTCTGACCAATTTTTTTGACAACAGTAATCAAAAATTAAAATGATTTGTTACAGGGGATAGGATCTGTGTTCTCCCTTTATTGGTTAGCTATGTTCTCCGCCAAAGAACTTCAACGATCTGTGTTTTGTTCGGACAGTCCGATTAATGTTGACGATTTGAGATCTCATTCGTATTACTCAGGTATGTAATGATTTGTTCGATTTTATTGTCTTTCCGGTAGAGAGTGTTTTGAATTTATGTTGTCACCATTTTAAATTATTTATTTATTCTATTTTAATATAGAACATTTTATTGGGACTTCACCACAATTATTAGTCGAGGCAGGAATGGGGTTAATAAATGGTTAAAGTCCTGCACTAGCGAAATTCTTGGAGAGAAAATTTCCCTCTCAAAACACAAAAATGTTACTTTTTTGTATTTGTCCTGAAAATTATTGTTGTTTTTTTGTATTTAACGCATCAATATTGTTTCACAATTGTAATTTAAATTAGCACAATCGTTACAAAATTATATCATTGTTGTTGTTAACATAGTAAGAGTTAAGTCTATTCTCTACACTAGTTGTGTTATACAATTGTGGTGTCAATATTGTTGTGTTATACAATTGTGGTGACAATATTGTTGTTATACAATTGTGGTGACGATATTGTTGTTTTATACAATTGTTGTGTTATACAATTGTGGTGACAATATTGTTGTTTTATACAATTGTTGTGTTATACAATTGTGGTAACAATATTGTTGTTTTATACAATTGTTGTGTTATACAATTGTGGTGACAATATTGTTGTTTTATACAATTGTTGTGTTATACAATTGTGGTAACAATATTGTTGTTTTATACAATTGTTGTGTTATACAATTGTGGTGACAATATTGTTGTTTTATACAATTGTGGTGACAATATTGTTGTTTTATACAATTGTGGTGACCATATTGTTGTGTTACTTGTTTTACTAACCACTCTAGTCATATTTATGAAGTGGTACCACTAAATCCGAGTCTTATTCTGTAAACTTCCTGTACTCAACTAACTCCAAATATTATCTTACTAACCATATTACTTATCTTAAATGTTTAATTATTAAAATTATCATTAATTTTATCTCTTAATTAAAACTGTGTAGGTGGATATACCTGTTCTCATCCTAACATCTTAAGATTCTGGAGGGTATTCACCAAATTTGATAATGATGAAAAGAAGTTGCTGTTAAAATTTGTGACGAGTTGCCCTAGGCAGCCTTTACTCGGTTTTAAGGTGAGTTATTAGAATTAATGTATTTTAGAATGTAATTTATTTAAGAATACTTTTAATTTTTAATACGACAGATTTATTATAGTTTATAAAAAAAAAGTGTAAGCATAGCTTGAAGCGGTCTTCCGGAATCTATTGCAATGTAATATTACATTAAGAAATATATACGCTCTAGCCTACAATATAATTTAAACAGAATGTAATGAGAAAAAGAAAATTATAATAACTTGGTAAAAGAGCATACAAATCTAAAAATAATAGTTATTACATAATAAAATAAAAAAATAATAACATAAAAATAACAATGTATATTCAAAACGCTTGATAAAATTGTAATAGCAGTAGAAATAATATTATACAAAAAACTTGATATCTTGAGAATATTAATTTATAAATCTTGATGAAAAAATATTTTTCCCCTCCAAAAACACTAGTAACTACAAATTTACAAATGTAAATATATCATAGATAAATATTTTATCATATAAAATGATTGTATGATAAAAAAAAAGAAAGTTTTTTGGGGAGTAGTGTGAAAAGTTTCTTTATAAATATCTTTGAAATTTATCCAACATTTTAGTTTTTATCTTCCCCATACTTGAGCAGTCTAACATTACTACCGCTAATATTTAGCTAGTGGTCGATTTAGGAAGTGGTCTTAATTAGAGTTGAGACATCGATAGCCAAACATGGATGATTTTGATACATCCACATCTAAAGAACAAACTATATTAGCCAAACCATCAAAAGAAATACATCGACATCGGTCACCGGTTTCAAAACAATCCCACGTTCTCGTCCCCGATATTTGTTGTGGACGTTTTATGGGGTCCGATACATCGGTGACATTGATCTTTTCCGATGTTTCAGGAAAACATCGATGTTGTCCAATACATCGAAAGATCACCATCGATGTTAAACATCGATGTTTTTTAAGTCCGCTACAACCCTAGTCTTAATCTTGTAAAATTTTTGCTCTAGGACCTGGACCCTCCCTTCACTATTCAGCTTGTGGAAAACAGCGATCGCCTTCCCACATCGAGCACATGTATGAATCTACTCAAGTTACCTCTATTCCGGGATGAAGCCGTTATGAAAGAAAAGCTGTTAATTTCAATCAACTCTCAAGCCGGATTTGATCTCTGCTAATTATTTTTCTGTGTTTACCCGTTTCTGTTTGAAATTTTAATAATGTAAAATCAGATATTTATCTTTTTCAAAAATATATATGGAGAAATTATTTTTAGTTTTATTTTATATAGATAAGAGAGCATTATATTTTATGTTTTGGTAGTATATTTTTTTAAACGAATGTCCATAATTCTATCATTTATATTCTTATTCTAATACATTATTGATAATAACAAAAATAATATATGGAAAAAAAAAAACAGGGTTTATACTATAGAGGGACCAGGTGGGTTAAACTCACCCCCTCAGCGCTTCATCTTAAGTTTTTTTTTCTTTTTTATTAATTATTTAAAATTTACTTTGTGGATGTTTTGCTGGTCTCCTTCCATACCAGCTCCACATTTTCACGATTTCTCCACTCTAAGGCGCACTCCGTTATTGTTACATTTGTGGCATTCACTGCCACAGTGGACCAAGTGATTTACTATTCTTAAGGTATTTGGGCTCTTCAAAAACTAACAAAACTCACATTGGCTAAGTACAAACATCTAGCGAAAATATTTTAAACTAGATTTGGGCTGTTGTTGCTCTGAAAATAAAAGTAATATATTACTAAAATATGAGTATAACTAATTTTTTTTTTAAATGTCGCTTGTTCCATTGTGGCAGTGAACACATCATTTGCACTCTTTATTAAATTATTTAACAGGTATCGTCATATTTTCAGTACAATGCCAAAGTGGCGTAGGTGCGAATAAAATGTCATTTCCTCCCCTTTTTATCTTTTTCATAACGATGAACTTAATGTAAAAAGGAGAGGAAGTACTTGAGAAAATCATGTATTAAATGTTAAGTTTAACTAATACCTTTGATCAATGCACTGCAGGAAATGTAAAAAGATATTTGTTACTAAAGTTAATTTTACCTGCGCCACTTTGACATTGTACGTTGTACCGATGATATATTTCTTTATCGATCATATGTACTCAGAATAAAATCTTATTTTATAAAATAAACGTAATTAGTAGATGTAGGGTGTCTGATCTCTTTACATTATTTTAACGTAACCTACATATTATAGTCGGTGTATTTTGAGTATATTTGAATAAAGTTTGTGTTAGATGTTTAGATTTAGAATATACATTTGTCGTAATTGTTAATCATTATTGTCGAACAGTTAATGGACCCCCTTCATTCTAAATGTGGACTTTCTTTCCCTTTTAATTCAGTTTATCGAGTCATAGCTTTAAGCAACTCACTCCTCCTTTTATTTATTTTAAATAGTTCCTTAATTTTCAGTTACGAATTTCCAAATATTATTTGCATTGTTAATTTTTCAAATAAAAATGTATATCCAATCCAAATATTTTCTCATCCTAACAACCCTTTGCTACCATCATTTAGGGTTGCACTTTGCCTCTCTGGGAAAATATGCCTAATATTTTATTTGTTGAATTATTATTTAGCAGTGATAACCTTACTTTTCTATTTGAGCCGATTATAATCTATAATTTTTCATAACCGGACAAGGTCGCGTGTATAATTGTTTTTGTTAATATATTTATGTTTCTTGATCATGTAAATTATTTTTTGTTAATATAAATGTGTATATATATATTTTTTTTAATTTATGTTTTTATTTATATATTCATTTTTTGTCCCTAAATTTAAAAAAAAACCAAAATAACTGTTTGTATCTTAAATCCTAGTATCCATAAAAGTATTTTATTTTAACGAGATTTTGTGGAATTTTATGCAACTGGAATATCGCTTAGGTGGTGGAATTTATAATCAAATTAAATATTCAAGTCAAATGGCAGTAACTAGGAGAGTTTTAAATATAAAAATTTCTTCGTTATAACAATTTATGAAATCAAGTAATAATTCTCTCTGAACATCTTACAGCAGATGAGTTGATTGACGATCATTATAATTTTTTAGATCGATATCTATTGGCAATACATAAGATTAATAACATGGATTACGATAGTTGATATTAGTCTAAAAATTAACTAAGTGTATCTTATCTATGCAAATATAAAAAAAGAAAAATATGATATTCTCATCTCCACACCTTTATTTCTTTGTTCCAAGTCTTAAAAAGCATAATTCAGTTGATAGAAAAAAGACATTGCTTGCTATCGAATGGTTTTATTACTTCTGCCATAAATCCCTTCTTTTCTGAAGCAGAAATACTTGTTTTTAAAAACGTGTTGCATTGTGCCAACCAGAAACAGTTAAAATCTAAAGCATGCTTTGCTGAAAAGGGATTGACTGAAATATTATTTAAGGAACCCAACCTTTGCATTCCCATAACAGTTATTGGGTACTTAAATTTTAATCTCTCAACCGTAGCAATTTTCTACACATCTTTTTGCAGCAATGTAATGCTATATAGTTTAGAGTTGTTTCCAAAAGGAGATATTATCCGCCCTTCTTCTTACCATAGTAATCCTTTTTTAATGCTGCGACCCGATAAATTTCTCCTTAACATTTTTGTGACACTATCGTGAATTTAGTGTTCTGCATATTGCATACCCTAAGGTTTGCAGGGATACATATAGCCCTAAGAGCCTGAATTCTAATAAAATCATTACTGGATTAGGGAGGAGGGTATCTAGGGTTATCTGTATAATTTCAAAGATTTTTCGCGACCCTAAAAATATTTTGACACGACCCTATTTTAGATCGCAATTATAGGGCCGGGAAACGCTGTTCTAGAAGATGGCAGTTTTTTTGAAGTTACAGAAATACAAATCAGTTCACGGATGAGTGTAACTTATCATAAGATAGCTAAAAAAAAAAAAAATTGCTCCTTTATTACTGAAGCAAGCAATTAAACTATACCAGATTACTATTAATGTTTTATTTATCTTGAGAAAGTTCTACAAAATCTCTATTTTAAATAGATAACTTAGTATTTAATCGATTATCGATAAAAAATATAAAATAAGTAGACTAGCTATGAGTGTTAATTGTTAATTATACGTTACTGACATAACTGTTAATCTCATAAAATATTATATTACTTTAAATTAAGTGAATTCACATGTGTTTAAAACAAGATTGTAAGTTGGAAAATGTCTTACTTTCAGTATTACAGTTAAAAGCAGTCTTCATTTTAAAGTTTTTACATAAAACTCTTCCTAACTCCAAGTCAAACTAACTCTTTCACTTCAAAAACAAAATGTAACTTTTGATGGTTAAATTTGATGTAGACTTTGAGATCTGTGTGACTGGTGGCTTGCCAATGTCATCAGCTAACGAGGGTGACTAGACTAGTAGTACTAGACGGGACGGACGTACAACTTGTTCAAACCTAGCAAATAGGCCATCACTTAAGCCCTTTTTACTTTACCCGTGGTTGAGAGTTCCAGCCACTTCACACATCATACCTCTGTACATTGTACCGCCAAAGCGAGTATGACGTGATCAATAGTGCCATATAAATCAGAGTGTCACGGCGAGGAACTAAAGTATCCCGGACTAAAGTATCTAATCAAATATTGGTCTAAACTGCTACTAAAGTATATGCGGTATTAGTTGAGACTTTTGACACTTAAATTGGCCAACCTATGCTAGGGTAAAAGTAAAAATAAAACTAGTAGGAGGTTATTTTATGTGCCACGCCTCTTGACAAGTGAGCTCACTGTTTGCCTAGTTGGCCTGACCTGCTATAATTCAAAACCCTGACCCCTCATTTTTTTCAATTTTCAGCTGATAGCTTTTTTCAAAAGCAGTCAAAAGTCACACGATTTCATAATGGAAATACTGTTGTAAAAAAAACAAATCTTTTATTTAGATTGAGAAAACTCTTCTATTTGTTTTAACTAACCACATATTCATTTTATTTTTTGTTAATTATACTTTACTTAAAATAACTATTGATCTAAAGAGAAACATATAAATAAATAAAAATGTTATAAATTATGTGAATTCACACATGTTTAACTAAGATTGGAAAATTTGTTCTGTAATATGATTGTATTAAGTGTTTCAGTTACACTCTGAGTGGTTCGATGGAGAATGAAAGCTGTTGTTATATTATTTATGCATAATCAATTTTTAAAGTATAAGAATTGAACAATGTACTTATTTGAATTGATAAAATCATGCAGTTAATTCGTGTCAAGGCCCATTTACACTTTGATTAGTAGCCCATTCAGGTGTATAGTGCACTTAAGTACATAGTGCACTTGGTTATGGTCAAAGTGTAAACGAATGTGTCAAGTGTGAGTGATAAGAACTGTCATCTATAACTATAACTTTATAAGCCACGAAAATACTTAACATCGTGAAAACACAGAAATTTTTGTAAGCACTTTACTCAAACTATGCAATAACTTATCACTTTCTACTAATCAACGTGTAAATCAGCCTTTTTACTGCATTATTTACTGTTCCAAAAAAAAAAAATATATATTTGTCTGTTTTTGTATTTATTGTTTTTTATTTAGCTTAACTCCTAAATTCCTTATTTATCTTTTCAAGTAATCAATGTTGAATAAAATGTCAAATGCACGGCTGAAGGTTAGTATTCTTTTAGTATAATTTGCATTTGAAACAGATTTCATGGAACATTAAATAGTTCTCTGGCATTTCTTACATAGATTTTTAAGTACAGTTAAAGAAAGTGACCAATATAACTAGGCCATCCATGAGAAAATAATTTTAGTGCTATCCAACTTCTAATGCACATGACAGCTTTTTTAAAAAACTGATACTACTAAAGGTATAGGTTGACTGAGTTGACAGGAGTTACAGTAAAAGGTTAAATAAAGATGAAACAGAAGATTACTGGAGTTGACTAGAACTGCAGTAGGCAGGAGAGTCACACACATGCTATGCATTCACTGTCTTCAAAATGAGGACAGTTGGCATGAAGCAGTATAAAAACTCGCACGATAAAAAGTTGGAAGAAGACCGATTCCATTCGCTCCAGTCAACTGACTGTCTTGACACTCTTCATATTTTTACATGGGGGGAGTAGGAGAGTGCTGCACCCGCTCTCTAGACAGTGTACTTGTACTAGTTAAATTGCATCGTGTAAATGCAGCTTAAGAGTAGGGATGGGCTAAATTATTAAATCTGAGTAATAGGTGACACTGTTCCCAGCTCCGAGCTGGTAATAGGTATTAATACCTATTATTTTATTAATTGGTGACAAAGTCATTGTCACTGAAAGAAAGTTCTGCTACCTGCTACGTTCCTTAAAGGATCCGTGACCAGATCTGGTATTAGGTGCCAATACCTATTATTTTTTTTAATAGGTGTCACTGTCACTGGAAAAAAGTCTGGGTATTAGGTATTAGGGCTTTCTTATTTCCGTGACACGTGACTTTGTCACCTATTAATAAAATAATAGGTATTGGAATCTCCAGTTTCAGTATTCAAAACTTCATATTTAATATTTATTATATCTTATCCCTTGTCACTTGTCACTGTGTGGAACGGAACCAGGTAGAGAGAGGTCTTTCTGCTAAGTAGAAAAGGGTACAGGCCAAAGGGTTAAAGGATTACATGCAGGAAAAGGAACCTTCCCCACTAATACCACATGATACCACTCTTACTACCTACACTTGCCTAAAACTTAAAAATCTTTAGGGGCCGTTCCGTAACGAGTGACAAATTTAATAGCTTTAACCAAGTCACTGTAGCGTCAGTAATAGGTGACACAGTTGGAACGAACCCTATTATTTTACCTATTACTTTAAATAATGCACATCTCTACTTAAGAGTTTGAAACCTGGTCAAAAATAAAGGCCCCCGCAGACGACCGACTTTTTAACTGCCTACAAAAAGTCGGAAGGAGACAGAACGAATAGGAACAAGTGGAACCCCGCACACAGCTGACAAAAAGTAGGCCCGACTTTTTGACTGTAGCGAAAGTTGGTGAGATTCTATTTTGTGACCGATGCTACACAATGCTGTGGCACACACCACCGGCTATTTGTCAGTGGAGTCAATCTGAGCCGGCTTCTGTCCTGTGTTTCTAATGTTCTGTTTTCAAGGATTGAGATTCAAAGTTATTTTTTTAACAATGGAGATTGAGTGGAACTTTTAATAAGTGAAGTGGAGAAGAGACGTTTGCTCTATGAAATAAGCCTGAATGAAATAGCATCAATGTAGGCATTATAAAAAATGGTTTTAAATCTGATTCATAGTAAACAAAATGTCAAAGGGCACAATCAGTTGATTGCAAATAAATAATAGCTAAAAGATATAGTGGAAGACTTCTTAACCAGCAACCTTTAGACTGAAATTATAGCTGGATAATAAAGGAATAGTCAATAGTGTAGTGGACAGTAAAAGAATAAGGAAAATATTATATAACAAATAAAATTATACACACTATCTTTAAGTTAAACAAACATTATCTAAATGCACTAAGTTTGACAAAAATCACACGATTCAATAAGTTTCACAAAATTTTTCAATTTGACTTAAAATAAATCAATGTAATGTAATCTTTTAGTCAGTCATCTTGAGAATGACCCAAGGAGGGGTCGAAATATCACAAAAGGGAGCGTTTTATTTTTTCCTTAAGACCTAACAACAATTAAATTAAACAATACAAGGAACCAACTACTCTACTTACTAACAATTTTCATTTGTAGTGGGTATAATCCAAAATATCAACATTTTGAAGTTTTACAGCAACTAAAGTTACTGGATATGGAAAGTTTCAAAGTTACAGAATCAGGTTAGAGTTACGGGTGTCATATGAGAAGCAATCCCTGGCTACAGTAGCATTCACGAAAGAAGACGTGCGTTGACAGCGTGGGAAAGTTTGACAAGTTGGGGGGAGAACCAATGAGAGCTCGAGATTTTGGCGGGTAATAGGTTGAGCCAACTAGGCAAAAATAAAAATCTCTAGTGGAGGGGTGCGGCCCTCGGGATAACCGTTTAAAACAGACCTAGTGACTTTAGTTTTACCCTCACATAGGTTGGCCAATCTGAGTGTCATCTGATTTCCCGCCCTGTCAACGAACGTCTTCTTCCGTGAATGCTACTGCAAGTGGCCAGTTCAACTGAGACTGTATAAGAGGGGTTCTACTTTAGTTTAGTGGAGACTTTCTGAACCCTTCGATACGTCATGTTACCCCACGATGTAATGTAGATTTTAAATTAAATTTAATTTCTACTGCTCCTGATTAACAAAGGTAAAAACCTATAGGCTCTGTACTTTACTAGGCTAATTAATTATAAGTTGCCTGGCCTCACGCCAGGAGATTCAGGCATACCGGGCTGTCTAGAAAAGGACCACCTCAACATCCTAATTTGGTATAAGCCGACCAAGAAATTAATTAAATTATTAATTCACTTTTTAAGTTTTTGGTAGTATTCATACTACGGAGAGTTTAAATTTTTAAATTAAATCAAGTTATAATTATTATTAACAATGGGAAATAGACAGAGAAAAATAGACTCCAGCACCGGGACTCGAACCACAGGCCTCTATATTACCGTTAGAGCACTGTAACGGTAATATAGAGGCTCCTGGTTCAAGTCTGTTTTTCTCTTTCTATTTCCCATTGTTAATAATAATTATAACTTGATTTAAATTATTATTGTTCAGAAATAATTTACCAATATAAAGTTAAAATTCAATTAGGGAATTTCTAATGCTACTTACTTATGTTTAACTCTGTAAAAAGCATTAGTTTGGAATCTAAATAAGTATAATGTTTCAGTTATGGCCTCTTAGAAAATTTTAAATTATTTTCAGGCATTGAATTTCACTCATTAAGCAGAAAAATTTGAAATGTTTTACTTATTTATGATATAAGATGTGATATTCCACTTTTTTCCTACGGAGTCTTCAGTTGTTTTTAACCAGATTTTCTGGAACTTATACATGGAGAGAGAGAAAAAAAAAAAAAAAAAACACAAAGAGAGAAAATCAATTAGTTTATTGTCAAAAAACCACTTTGGACCACTTTATTAGGATATCATTGCTGAACTAATATGTTGGAAGAAAGCTGTGGCCAAGGTAATGACTGCATAAAATGTAAACGCAAATAATATTAATAGTAAAATATAATATTTAAAAATTTTATATTACAAAGATCATTTTCATAAAGTATATACAATAAATCACAATTTAAATTACATTTATTTAAACAAACTATAAAACAATTTACCGCTATTATAATATACAATATGTAACAATACGTGAACAATTTAAAAACAATTAGTAACAAGCCGAAATTTCTCAATCACTCGAAGATGAGACATTTCTTTTAACAGGAAAATTAGTATTAGTCTGTAGTTGGGAACCTTGAAAACAGTTCCACAGTAAACTCAGAGACAGCAAAAAATGACAACAAAATACAGCAAATATAAGTAGATATTTTTTTGGGCCCATTAAAGGTAAAATCGATTTTAATAGCACGGTACCTGAAAGAAGAGTTCCCATACAAGCTAGAAACCATTGTAACCAGCTTATTTGTATTACCCATAGTATTGATATAGGGATATAAATAGACATACAATAGCCGTAGACACAAGTCAGTTCCAAATAAGACACTCCAACCTGAAAAATAATAATTACGAAATAATCAATGTGCATTTGGCTTTAATGCTTAAGAGTGCTGAATTGTTATACTTCATTTTAATGAGATCTTACTTCAAATTATAATCATTATTAACACTGGGAGACAGACAGAGAAAAATATACTCCAGCGCTGGGATTTGAACCACAGGCCTCTGTATTTCCAGTACAGTGCTCTTACCAACTAAGCTACGCGGGAGAATGATTCTTCTCTGCCGCAACCGATAACTATTCCCCAACTCCAAGCTTTCAATATCCATACACATTTAGCAAGTCAATTTATGACATTAGAACTAAACTGAGAATTAACGCTCATGATTATAAAGAACTCAATTAGTACCTGTACCTAGTACAATCAATTCAAAATTCAATTTTTTTTAAAAAGTTTTTGGTAGTTTTCATACTACGGAAAAGGGTAATAATGATTATAATTTGATTTAAATTTTCCGTAGCATGAAAACTACCAAAAAATGAGATCTTACTGTGATAAACCAAAGAAAAATTGAGTTTAATCAAATTACTCATATAGTCCACCTTTATAAAGTTAAAGGAAATTGAACACCCCTTTTACCCTTATAAAAATGTTATGTACTTAGTATATTGCCACATTTTGTTAATAGTCACTATGAAACTACATTCTTACCGACAAAATTGTATGCCTTATTTCCTATATTAAACGTTTAAAAATTAAAATTTTGATATAGAAATAAGGCAAATGCTAAAACAGCACCTGCCATACCTCGTTCAATAGATAATACAACAGTCAGGAATCTATAAATGTTAAAGCTAGTTTAAACTATCAAAAATGGCCTTCATCATATTTGGACCTATCAAAGGATACTTATATAGGTCCAAGGTCCAGTACCACTTTCGAAAAATACATCGAAACCTTTAAAAAAAAATACATCATTTTTAAAACGGCTTTTAAAAAAGCTTGAACAGGACGTATGGTCACTCTATGTTAACGTCTATAGGTGGTGTGAGAAAACATAAAAAATATAAGTTAAGTTGGGATTGGCTTTGAGGAGAATGTAGAAAGTGGATTAAGAAAAGAAGGTTTAGGTTTTAAAATGTTTGTGTCCACAACAACTAATTAAAAAGCTAATATAAAACACATTTAATTTTTAACTTTTTTTCAGGTATATAATCAATACTTTTTAAGTGTAATGGCTACGTATAAAGGCCCCATTACACCAGCCAAGACAGTGCATTAGCCGAGTCTTCGGCCAATATTATAAGTAAAGTTAGTACTCAGTCTAGTAGCGTAAGCAATCCAGCTGAGACAGTGGACAGACATGTGTTCCTGTGTAATACAGCCTTAATATAGAGTAATCTCTTATTATCCACTGGTGCTAGATTCCAGTGAGATACAAAACCCGCAGATACCTCTAAATGTTGTACATACAATACACGGACTAACTTCTGATTCTGTAGTAAAGACATAAAATATATATGCAGAATAACAAGGGGCAAATGTAATTTATGTTTAATAATATTAAATAAACGTTTAATTACCCAGGTATGCAGTTGTCAGATGTGACTAATGTTAATGATTTTCTTTTACAATCGAGTACAAGCATAACCGTGGATATAAAGTAACTTGATTTAAAATAAAATGAATACCTGATCCCCAGAGTTCCACTTCGTGAAGGCCCAGAGAACAGATGGCAAAACCCAACAGTAGCTCAGAATAGATGTAGCTGCCAATGAAATGAGATGAAAATCGTATTTCCACGAGAATCCTGGATCATCGCTCGCAGCCAGTCGGAAGTAACTGGCCAAGTTGCCGCTCATTGTTACGGTAAATATAAGAGTTAAACTTATCCATATCGGTCCGTAAAGATCAGGATTTGATTTGATGAAGTCTTGAAAATAATTGATCCCAGGTTTAGGGAACATCGACCATACGAGTCTGCTCAATACCTGATCAGTTGTTACTTCGAAAAATCTTCGGTAATAATCTAATGACCACATTGAATGTTTTTCATCGTCTTTTTTCTCCTTCCGCTGTGAATTTCCATCCCCCGGATTGTCTTCTGCCGGTTGACCGTAGTCAGGAACAAAAATTTTACTGTCAGGATTCATAATTCTTCTGTTTCCATTTACCAAGTAGATAACCGTATAAAAAACTCAAAATTCACTGCTATTGATCAACATAAACGGTCATTTATAAGAGTAGTGACGTGGAGACAGCCCTCATAAAGTCAAAACATTCAAATAAATCAATTACAACACGAATTGTTTCTAATCGCATAGAAATTTAATAATTTACAAAGAAAAGATGATATATTATGGTTATAATATTAATCAAAACACAAAACATGGGTATCAGAAATATCCAGGTTCATTCATAACAATTTTTATAAAGGATTTCCTAGGAAACTAAACGACGACTTTGAACTAATAATTATAACATTTTTTACCTCATAAATAGAAACATCTATATCGTATATAATTAAAATATAGATTTTCTTTGATATGTTTAATGCAACCTATTGTTCATAAATATCCATCACGATAAAAGAAATACAAGTAAGATTGAAATTGAAAGCAATATTGATATATTTTGTGTACTGCAAGTATTATGGGTTCTTTAAAAGTAATTTTATGTTTTAATTAATTGACAGTTATACCCTGTTATATTTATTAATATGTACAGCTTGAATATACGAAACTGCTTGAGCCTTGAGCTTGTTATAATAAAAAGAACGGCTAAGTTTAAGAATACAATATCCAAGCCCGCAACACACTGCTTTGACTACACTTTAAAATTTACATATGCATAATATAAAAGAGATTTTGCCCCTTCGTCTTTAAATTTAATTAAAGAAAAGAATATTATAATTTATATAAACATGAGTTATAATGATAATGCATTGTCACAGTCTAGTTTAAAATTATTTAAATATAATTTTTTAAGGGGGGGGGGGTTAACATTCAATTAAACAATATATTTGTTTAAACTTATAATGCCATGGAAAGAAAATTGGGATTATTTTATTTTTAAACTTTAGGTTTATTTGGGTTTAAATTAAGAGTTAGATAATAGATTCTTTTTACAAGATTTTCGCTAATATTTAATGTACTTAGGTTTTGTGCGCTAATGACACCGACCAAAATCAAAAAGAGGAATATTTATGGGCCGAAAGAAGGTTTGAAGTTGAGTATCCCCCATCCCCATCGCATTTGATACTGATAGTATCAGCTGTTGTTGTTTTGAATTCTGAAAGATGTGAGAAAAAAGTCATAGTGCTATTATTTTTAAAATAGAGAACTTGTTTGCCTCTCGCGTGTAACTGTTTTATTTTGGCTGAGTTCGCCAAATTGTTCAGTGTATATTTTCAACATAATTTTTGTCTTTAATGCTTATTATGTTTAGAGTTACCTGATAACGGTATTTAACCATAAATAAGTTCGGAAACAGCTGAAATGACTTTTTATTGTTGCTTGTCGGTTTTTTATTATTTATGATTAAGTGATGAGTATTCGTTTATTTACAATAGCAGGGTTAATTCTGTGTTTTTGTGCTTTAGTCAGTGCCAAACTTACTCGACCGAGTAAGCTGATAGACACTAAAATAGTTAAAAACGGTAAGTGTATATTTTTACAGTTACTTTCTAAGCTTTACTTGTTAGAACTTTGGGTGCTGTATTGTGTGTATTTCCTTAGTTTATTTTATTATTAATTATTTTTTGTACGTTCTCTCTTGGAATGAAATCTTTAAACAAAGATAAATAGATAGATTAAGACGTCCAATAATTATTAATTAACTCTATCTGAAATGAGTAAGCTACTTAAAACTTCGTATTCTAAATCTTAGCCCAAATAAATTCTGTTCGTACCTTTCATGTGCATTTTTAACATTTTTGTCTTTAATATTAAATATTATACTATTACTATACACTATTCACATAAATAAATACATAAAAAAGAAGGTATTTTGAAAGGAATACTCAGTAGCTATTTTTTTTTTACATAATTGCCTTGAAGCTCAATACATTTTTCGTTCCGTGTTTACCCTTTTTGGTTTAACTGCAGTGCACGGTGCCCCTACTGATAACATGTAATCTCAGTATGGATCTCTTTCGAGACTTCATACATCGATATATCTTGTCCATTAATACGTTTGGCTGCCGCTAGTTGCGCTGATGCTTGTACTCTTGTCATTTTTAACTTTGAACTTATTTTAAATTAAACTCGTGTAATAATTCACCAGTTGCGCTCCAGTACTCAGCCTGCCTTGTCTTAGACACTCGTGCTAGCTCCAGTCTTCTAACAAGTTCTTCTCTTTTACGTTCTGTCCCTTAAAGTTCATTTAGTGTCGCCGCTGTCACTGATTTGCCGGGTTTGGCTTTTTAATCAGATGTAAGTGATAAGTTTGAGTGGTCGTGCCGGAGGAAGTCTGCCCCTGCCCATCATGTGAAAAGGAGTGTTCGTTCCGGTAGTTACTTTGAAAGGAGCAGGATGTCAATTCCAGAAATCTTGCTACTTACCCCATTTTATTTGTACACCGGATCGAACACAGAGCTTGTTTGTTTGAGTTGAGTGTGTCTTCCAATACGGTGTGTGATTGGCATATCGATATATGACGTCACCATAACTATCAATACTACCGACTTTCGATAGGGGCACCGTACACTGCAGTTCTACCCAGTTTTTTTTATCCAGTGCCAAATTGACAAACCTAGGCATATTTCCGCTTCATTTTTTCGATTTATCTTCATTTGCCAAACGTTTGCTTCCAAGATATCTTCTTTAGCCCCGGGAAAACATGGAAGATGCTTGGTTGGGGGAATAGAGTGGGTGACCAAAAACATCCTATCAAAACTCCTCAAGCAGGGCTTGAATATTAAGAGCTGCGTGTGGGTGAGGACACTCCTAAAACAGAAAAAAAGTTTTCCTCAACTTTCCCCTTCTTTTGTTTTGAGTTGCTTCAGAGGTTTCCTAACACCTCACCACAGCAAGCAGATGTGATAGTGACCCCACGAGGTGGGTAATCAATGAGCAACAATCCCTTTAAATCCCAAAAGACTGTCGCCATAACATTGCCGGTGGAAATCCAAAACGTTCACTCATTGTGGTGCTAGTTTATGGTGGTATTGTTCACGTTATACTCTAAATTTATGTTTCACGGGTCCAGTGATAATTAATTATTTTTTTATTTATTTATTTATTTATTTTTTTTTTTTTCCGCTTCGACTGCACGTGGGTCATTAGCGGTACAAACAATTAATAATACCTTCATGCTATTATTTTTCAATATTTTTTTTACACGTTTAAGGGGTGTAATACTTTAATTCTCTTCCATATGCCTTCATATTAAAAAATAAATGCCAACATATCTGGCATATTCTAGAATTGATCTCAGACCTTCAGTTGATGAAAAGAAAACTGGAAGTGGCCCATTTGTGCCAAACCTCATAATTAATTATTGACGCCAAACTAGATACCATTGGCTTTGACGTAAAATCTTATACACTGCACAACTCATGATACATTTTTTTGTATTTTAATTTTTTCGTAAAAAAATGAATAATAGTATGAACATCTCAAATGGTGTTGGCAAGTAGAGTGTTCATTATTCCAGGGACACGAGTGCCTTTGGGGTGATGGAAGGGGCATTGGAATATTTTAGTGCTGCCACTACCCTTTGGCATCGGCAAATCCGTTCTCGTACGAGTCTTTAATTTTTCACAACGTGGAAACAGTGGATCCAAACACGTTCAATGGGTTGATGTGATACTGGGTCTAATTTTAATTATAATTCACAGAGGATCCAAACGCGTTCATTGGGTTAATATGATACTGGGTCTAATTTTAATAATAGTCCACAGAGGATCCAAAAGCGTTCAATGGGTTAATATGACACTCGGTGTAATTTTAATTGTAATTCTCAGAAACTCCTTAAAAAGCGTATTATATAACTTTCTGCTTTTCTGTAGAAGTCTCTTAGTTATCATTCATAAATAATCCTCTTAACTTCTACTAAAACTTTTTTAAATTATCACTGGTACTAGTAACAGTAATCCGAAATATTACTATTTACTATGATGCTGAGTTTAACAATTAAAAAGCACGGAAAAATCTTAATAAGCTTGTTGCATATAACTTTCTGCTTTTCATTATCTCTAAAAAAAAACTTTTTGAGACACTGCTTAGGCTTTCCCAATTACCTTTTCCCACTATGAAACTAACAGTTGTAATTACCAAATAACAGTTGTTATAATGTATAACATAATAATGTAAAATGTTGTGTGTTTTTAGAGTACATTGTATCTTTTAACGGCTACTATAAGAAGAGTATTAGAGAGTCATATATCCGTGTTGCGCTTAATGATAGCAACGTGAAATCATGGCGTATAATGCAACGTATAAATCTTGCAAGTGATTATCCAAGTGATTTCGACGTGTTGGTTGTAAGTGTATATAATGTATTATATTAATAATCTTAAGGAAATGTATCATTAAATTATTCTTGTGTGTATGCTTCATAATGAAGTTTTGTCTTCTAATAGTATCCACATGCTGATAGGTGTAGGGGGGTCCTACTTTTTTATTTAAATCTGGGGGAATTGAAGCCAAATTTAGCTCGGGTTCTAGAACCAAAGACATAGACCACATAGTTGGGTCTATTTAGCAAACCTGCTTCGGCCTATTTAATACAGGAATGGGCAGTCACACATCTACCTGATTTGGTCATCAATGTGTGAAACATGTCTCTTTTTTTGGGAGTACACTATCACTCGACTACCATTGATTCGAGGGATCCTACACTTGTCAAGATGTGGCATCTTCAGAGGAGTACATGCTCAAAATCAGTTGTTTCTATCAAGATTATGTGAAACTTATTTAGCTTTGCTCTTTGAGTTTTATTTGCATGTTGTGTAAAAGCAGAAATAGTTCATTTTATTACTTCTTTTAAACAAAAGTACTCCTCTGAAGGTATCCCCCACACTCAACACTAGAGCTAAATAAATTTGTGATGAACAGCCACAGAGATAGTCTTTTGTAAAATTTTGTACAAAGGTTTTTGCAAAATAGTATTATTATTATTATTATTTTTTTTTTTTGGGTAAGAATAATACCCTTTATACATTAGGTGCCTTCTTATCCAGTTTTGACTTAACCAGTTATTGCTTTTGCTCTTCATTTGGGGTTCTCAGTGATCTTAGCTCTAGATGTGTATACTTGAAACAACAATATCACTTATATGGTCTTACCAATAAATATATATTAGGTTTGTTCCAACCACACCTCAAACTAGTTCCAAACTGTACGACGCATGTGCATTAGCAAAAAACGTTCAAGGGTGGTCCGATGCGCATGCGTCGGACAGTTTCAAACCAGTTTGAAGTGTGGTTGGAACAAACCTATTGTATACATCTCACTCGTCAAATCCCTTTAACTCTTGTACTATCAGTAATTAGGCGTAACACCCTCGATATTCGGGTTGATTATCCTGCATTTCTTTAGATTGCTACTCCCCTTATAAAGAAAACAGAGGGGAATAACAATCTAAAGAAGGTGTACACCTTCTTTAGATTGTTCACCAAGAAGGTGTTCACCTTCTTTAGATTGTTACTCCCCTCTGTTTACTTTATAAGGGGAGTAGCAATCTAAAGAAGGTGTACAGAATGTTCTTCTTTAGATTGTTACTACCCTTATAAAGAAAACAGAGGGGAGTAACAATCTAAAGAAGGTGTACGGAATGTTCTTCTTTAGACTGTTTCTCCCCTTATATAAACAGAAGTGTGATATTCCTTTGTCCTAAAGTACATTGGAAATATCCCTTTGTCTTAAAAGTTATTAAGTCTGTCATTTATAGCCTAAAAAAAACTTAGAGGGAGTAACAATCTAAAGAAGTACCTAAAAGAAGCAACTAAAGTGTCATGGAAAGTTCATTGATCAACTCAAAAATGTGTTTGGAAAGCAGGTATGTTATATTGGAGAGAATGGAAAAAGCCTTGAACTTATGATCAGACAAGGGCAAAGGTTCCTTTGAGCTCTCAAATTATCTGAAAAACGGAAAAATCACTTCACTATCAGTTATCTGGGGAACACTGTGGAACCTAACCCTTTGGATATCATTGGGATTTCTGTACTTCGAATTTTGTTTAAAGATAAAAACAGTAAATATAAAGATCCCGTTAAAAGAAACTTTTAATGATTAAACACTAATAGGAAGCAAAACTTATCTACAAACTAAACTTCTTATTTTTACTTAATTTTTCAGGTGAATGAAGGCAATTTATCAGATTGTTTGTGGAGATTACGACAGCATCCTTACATTAAACATGTGACGCCACAGCGTCTTGTAATCAGAAATTTGGATTTCATCGACTCAGATTACGACGATTTCAGCCATTACCAAACTGTGAGTATAGAGTTTAGTCTTTTATTAATAATGATAGACTTAACTTGATGCGTAGGCTTTCGAGGGTAGACTCGTAATAAACAGCTTGGTTTTTCCGGTGAAATCCGCGTCACGAAGGGGATGAAGTCCGACGTTGCGTGATTGCATCATTCCGACAAAGGGTCACCCTGAGTAATGGAACACCCAGGTAGGTACAATTTAATGTCTAGACAACCAGTATAAATACGCCGTTCTTCTCTCCAGTCGTCAGTACATCCTGTGTTTGCTTCGAGTCAACACCACGATGCACCACACCCCTGAAGATGCTTCCAGCAGTGGAAGCGAAACGTCGGACTTCATCCCCTTTTTATGCGGATTTCACCAGAAAACCGAGCTGTTTTATGATAGACTTGTTTAAAATTTTTCTTATTAGTTGCTTGAACACTTTTTTTTTTGGTTTAATCAATTATGGTTTGAAAAATAGCTACATTTTTAATATTTAATATTTTTTCGGGGTCATTATAAGGTTGTCTTTAAAGAATAAAAAATAAATAAATTAATTAATTAAATACCTCCAAAAATATGTATATATCTACTTATAATATTTAAAATGTATATATTTTTTTTAATGAATTATTAAAATTTGACTTTCTTGATTTTTATTAACAGAAACATGAAATGCTAAGACTACACAATGATATTGCTTACATTAGCGATTCATCCTTCTCGTTTAATAACAGCACTAAGACCTACTACTACTAATATTACTTCTCTTGTCATCTCCAATTTAAATTGTGTAGCTCAGAACTAATTTATTGTCTACTCGCTAAAGATGGAAAATAGAGAAGTCATACAAAATGTTTAAATTGATTAACGCACTTAAGCGATTTGACAAAGTAACAAAGTAGATCTTAAGATACTAGAAGGAAAACAAATTAGCTGGCAAAATTAAAAATAAATATGATATCAAATATTTCCACAATTTTTTTATATTATAGAAGAGTAAATGATTGGGTACTTTATAATTATAAGTTATACTTCTCAGTCTAGTTCTATTGTAGTAAAAATGTCGACTCCTAGGTGTGTGGAAAAATTGAAAGCTTAATTCGGGACTAGGTATCGTTAATGGCAGAGAAAATTATTCTTCAGTGTAGCTTAGTTGGTAAGAGCACTATACTGGAAATATAGAGGCCCATGGTTCGAGTCCCAGAGCTGGAGTCTATTTTTCTCTTTCTGTCTCCCGTTGTTAATAATAATTATAATTTGATTTAAATTATAATTTAAACTTTCTATAGCATGAATACTA